>LQNS02276481.1:20692262-20709718 GCA_001587735.2 Parhyale hawaiensis | reverse complement strand
ATTTTGTATTGGAGTGTTTTACTCAAGATGTTACATCTGCCTGTCTATATAGAAGACCTAAGGATGACAGCACGACAAAGGATCAATCAAGAAAAGAAGAAAATAAAGAAGCAAATTCGAGAAGAGGAGATTCCGCACCGGCCTAGAGGCATTAGGCAAACGTATAGGTTATTGCGTGAATTTTTCACGCACGGGTCCACGAGTAGTTTAGATTTGGCATCGCTGCGTTCTACTCAGCCCCGCCCCTAAAGGACTGCTTACACCGGTTTGAGTATATTATACTGTATTTTCGCACTCCGTATGCATGATACAGGCCTAAGATATCACTGAAGAACAATGCTTTTATTCTGAAGTGGGTACACAAGTCCGACTTTTTAACTTAAATATCAGATCTATTGCAGAATTTGTAGAATTCTTCAATAGTAACTTTTGTATTTACTGCGTTTATTTACTATAACTGCAATTACCGCATATACTGTAAAATTTGGATTTTGTACACCGAATATATTAATTTGTTGTGTATAGTGCAGTATTATTGTTTGCTTTAATTTAATGCAGTTGTTACTGCTCTTAAACTACATATTTTACTGTATTTACTGACGCGTTAACTGTATACATTGCTGTATACATTGCTGGCTATAGAAAGATACAGATTTCAAGATCGGTACATCGCTTTATGCATCGTGCAGGGAACGTAGATGTTATAGTAGAGCTTTACGATATGTTGAGCCCGATGATTTACTGTAAATATTAATAAATAGAGCTTAGAAATGGAGAACAGCAATGTCATCAGCGTTTGGAATGACTAATGGCATAGGGCAGGGAGGGTTACTCTCCCCGCTTCTCTTGAATATCTTCATTAACAATATTCATACCCAACTGAACGCAGCCGGAGTAGGGTGCCATATTAATTGTAAGGCAGTAAATGCGCTAAGCTATGCTGATGACATGGTTCTTGCTGCTCCCCATTCCAGTGGACTCCAAAAACTACTTACAATTTGTGAAAATGAAGCTAGTAAACTTTGCATTGAATATAATACTGTGAAAACTCTCTGCATGTACNCCGGCCGATAAAGTGACATATCTCAATGGCGTAGAGCTCAATTATGTAAACAACTTTTCTTATCTGGGCCACAAAATCACTGATGATTTTCGTGATAACCAGGACATAGAGAAAGAAACTCGGAAGCTACACGCAGTGGGCAACATGCTAGTGAAGAAATTTGGTCACTGCTCTGAAGAGGTTACGTGTCAGTTGTTTCGTAGCTATTGTTACCCTATGTACTGTAACTCGCTTTGGTCGAACTTTAAGCAAAAAAACCATTGGGCGCTTACGTGTGGCTTATAATGATATATTTCGCCGGTTTATGAATGTACCTAGGTCTTATAGTGCTAGTGTTATATTTGCTCATAAGTATACTGACTGTCTGAAGGTCAGAACAAGGAAACGTGCTTTCAGTCTCCAAAACAGGATAGAAAATTAGCTCATTCGCTCATAAACGTGGTCTGCGATGGCCCTTGCTACAGACTGTCAAATATATATATATAGCCGATGGCAGCGAATACTCTTACCAAACAGAGACCAAACAATGAGCTGGAATGCGGTGTAACGTGTACTAAGGCTGTCAAGCACTCTGTGTATTTAATTTAAGTCTAGTGATAAGCTATGTTTAACATAACTATTGTACCACCCCTGTGAGTACCTAATACTTTACCCATTGAACATTAAAAATGCGAATGCATAACTGTGTGTTCATTATAAGGCTTGGAGAACGGTGTATGTACAGAACAAATAATTCCATCATCGACCTAGCGATTATCAAGTTTGGGCACACGTGTGTACCTTTCGTATTGAACTTTTCAATATATTTTATTTGAACGAGTTTTATTATGTTTGGTATAATGCGGACCCTGCAGTGCATTTTCGTGGCATTCCATTAACTTTAAAGACGTAGACATGAAAAAAGCTCATCACTATTGTACTTTTGCCCTTTACTCTCAGTTTTCATTAGTACTTGTAGTAGGGAGGGCTAGGTTTAGATAGATTAACCATATATTATGTCAAGCTAAGTTACTTTCCTACAATAGTTATGTTTGTCACTGAATCAATTTCTTTCCAACATTCAAGTCAGCTATTCTTTCCCCAAGTAACACAGATGTTGTATAGTTAGTACGAATGAAAAAAAATTTGCAATGACGTAGAATTAATTATTCCGTGAGTGAATAACAGTTTAGATATATTCACAAAGATAACCACTGCAAGAGTCGCTCTGTCTGACGGTGCCTCGCTGTATTCAATATGTTGTCCATTCTTTCATGAATAGGGGTCGTTTAGTCTCCCTCCTTTTTGGACCCTGGAGGGGGGCTTCAGAATACGACTTCCGTCCTGCGCGTGGCGTAATAGGCGACCAACGCAGGGTCGATTCCAAGCGACTAAACTTGTATTCCATTCTATTGGCCACCGGCTGCTGCTCGACAGGCGTATGAGCCTTGAGAAGGTGGGTTGTGGGAACCCTCATGCGAGGAAATGCGTACGAAAGGTGGACGAGCTCCATAGAGCCAACGGCAACCGGAGAGGAGATCTCCTGGCTGTTCCCATAGCTGTGCGCCGGCATTCCACAGTCAGCTCCTCTCCCTTACCTCACGAGGGAGCAATCGAGTCTCTTCTCCCGTTTTCTTTTTTCTTTCTTTTTGTTCTTTCTTCCACTGTCTTGTTTTTCCTCTTCTGTGCTTATCCTGCGCTGCATGTGAGCAGCAGGGCCATGGGAGGTTGGTGAAGGCATCCGCATGTCCTTCGTGACTGTCATCTCCCATAACCTGGAGAACCTGGGGGTTGTGTGAGCCTTACTCTGTAAGCAACTCTGCCGAGGGGACCGTCTTTCAGCCTCTGCTTGTCACTTCTATATTGGATTCTTTTTGCTTCCCTTCGCATATTTCTGTATACATCTGTATATTACTGTATATATATATGTTCTTTTCTTTTTTCTTTGTTTCTCAGTGGGGATGTTATGAGTAACCCGGGACCAAGGCGGGCTCGGGGTGTCGTCTCCTGTATTGAAATATTAGAGGACTGCATGCGAACCTCGCGGAGCTTGACTTTGTGTCCCGTGCTGTGGGTGTCGTGTGCTGCTCCGAGGCATTGGTGACTGGCAGAAGGCACGACGCTGGTCTTGCCTTGGCGGATTTTCAGTCCTCTTTCGCAGGCAGTGGGGATCAGGGCTTGGATTCCGCGGATTGGCCGCCTATGTCCGAAGTGGATTCTGCGCTTACCGGCAGTCAATGCACGACTGCACCTGACATGAGATCATTGTTGTAAGGGTGTGTGGCCGACTGAATAATTTTTAGTTATTCTTCTTATATCGGAGCCCTGCAAGTGATGATTCTCTTTATGACTGTTTGTTGACGGCGATGGCCTCGATCCAGAGCACGGATCCTAAGTCAGCGTTTGTTTTCATGGGAGATGTTAATTGACACCACAGGGACTGGTTGGGATCTGCATGACCGCCTGATTGTCATGATGTGGCTGCATTGGACGTTTGCACCTTGTCTAGTTATGTGCAGCTAGTTCACGGGTCCACGCATATTGCTGGTAACTGTTTCGACCTCGTGATGACTGATGTCCCAGACTTGATGACGGTGACAGTTGGCTCCCCTATTCATTCTTCGGACCACTCACAACTTGTTGTGTCCTTGGACCTTACTCAGGTCGTTCCTGTGGTAGACACCAGGAGAGTAATATTCGTTAAGAGAAGGGCTAATTGGGTGGCTATTACTCTGGCAGTAAGAACGTTGCCTTGGCGCGGGATTATTCACAGTGAGGATCCTGTCACTGAGCTTAACGACTTGACTCTGTCTATTTTGTAGAGGTTTGTCCCTAAGAGGACGATTGTTGTGAGGTCTCGGGATAAGCCGTGGTTTGATGACCAGTGTCGGTTAGCATTCGAAGTTAAACAAGCGGCTTATCGGGCATGGCGACGTTCGCGTGACCGTACGTTGTGGCAGACCTATGTTGATCGTAGTGCCGAGGCTAGGCGTGTGCATGAGGAGGCACAGTATCGTCTCAGGCAGCGTTTCTGGGAGTCTCACTCCACATCGTTGGTGGAGTGAGCTAAAGGGTGCAGTGTTCGCTGCTCAACCTTCGTTGCCTCGCCTTGTTCGTATCATTACTGATCCCTTGGTTAGGGCGGAGCTTTTGTCGGCTCACTTCGATGGGAAGCAGAGCAGAGATGTGTTCTCATTGCCTCATGGATGCCACCCTGAATCTCGCTTGAACTCTTTGGCATTCAGATCAGGTGCAATCAAGGTGCTGTTTGATCGTATTCATCCGTATGGAAGTGTGAACCCGGTTGGCATGTTTCCTTTGTTTTATAAGCAGCTGGCTGACGTTCTTGCCCCCAAGCTAGCAGTGATCTTCCGGCGCCCGATGCGGTTAGGAAATTTTCCTCGCTGTTGGCGCACTGGGAATATTACTCCCATTCCCAAAAGTCCAGTGTCGCCCTCTGTTGCCAACTTTTGATCCATCACACTGACGCCCATTTTGTCGAAGGTGTTCGAAAAATTGATCGCTCGTAAGCCTGGTCGTTTTGCTAAGGTTACGGGGCTGCTGCCTGCTGGTCAGTTTGCGTATAGAACTGGCTTGGGTTGTTGTGTTGCTCTGTTGTCGGTGTCACACCATTTACAGTGTGCGCTGGATTTAAGGTCGGAGGGACGCCTTGTCCAGGTGGACTTAAGCGCGGCGTTTGACAGGTTCAACCACAGGGGTCTATTATACAAGCTGGATTCCTTTGGTGTGGATGGCAGGCTTCTGTCAATCATTCGCGATTTTGTTTCTGAGCGAACGTAGAGTGTGTCTGTTGACAGCGTTTTGCGCACCTCAGTCGTGGTGGTGTCTGGTGTCCCTCAGGGTAGTGTGCTTGGCACACTGTTGTTCGTTCTGTATACTAGAGACATGTTCTCTTCGCTTGAAAAAACGATGATCAACTATGCCGATGATTCCACTTTGATAGCAGTGATACCTGCTCCTCGCAAGCGGAATGCTGTCGCCCAGTCTCTGAATAGTGATTTGTCACGCATCAGTGCATGGTGCTCGGCGTAGAGTATGAAGCTGAATGCCGGTAAGACCAAGTCGATGATCATCAGTCGATCTCGGTCACTTGTACCGCAACATTCCCAACGGGAGATTGATGACAATTTGCTTAAAAAGTCTTGCTCCTTGCAGATTCTTGGTGTTGTCTTTGATGAGAAGCTCAGTTCTGAGTCGCATATTAGGAGGTTGGTGTCACGTGCCTCCACTAAGTTTGGGCTCCTGCGTAAGGTGAATTCTGTGTTTGGTAACAGTGAAGATGTCTGCAAATATTTTTATGCTTTTTGCTGCCTGTGCTGGAGTATTGCTCACCGGTTTGGGTTTTAGCTGGTGACACTCACTTGAGTCTCTTTGGTCCGACTTGTTAGTTCAGTCAGCAGGCTGTGCGCTGATGATGATCTGGTGAACTTGCCCCACCGGGTAGCCGAGCTCTGTATGTTTTATAAGGTGTACAACAATGAGAGGCATTGATTGTATTCTTCAGTCCCTGCCCTCAAGGTCTTTAAGAGAGAGACACGTGCTGCACGCGGCGCGCACTCTATCACGTTGGAAGATGTTGGATGTCGAACTAATCAGTTCGGTTGGTGCTTCGTGCCCTGGTCGGGTAGGTTTTGGAATTTGTTGCCGGCATCGGCTTTCGGTCGTATTGGCCTGCAGGCACTTAAGTCAGTTGTTAATGGTTTTTTGCTGGATTTCCTTTAGCAGCGTTTTGGGCTTCTCGATGTTGCAAGGTGCTTCATTTGGGTTGCATTACCTGTCCTTGTGAGCTCAAGCGTGAAGTTTGGGAATGATAATAATAATACGGATTTATAGCGAATAGACCTAGCGTACCGTGCATCATGTTTTCTCTCAATGAAATTACCGAAGCGTTATTTCGATAAAATGTTAGCTCTATGTCAGTTGGCTTTTAGTAGTGTAGTCTTGCATACATTTTCATATTTACAGTGTCGTAGAAGTTGAAGAACAGTGAATATTTCTGTCATTTACCAAGCTCGCGGTAGCGGCAGCCTAGAGTGCTGAGCTCATGACACTGCATGATGTAGGTTCGAACACCAACCCAGATAAGCGAGCTTTTACAGCGATTGACACGCTGACTCAGAATTTGGTATCTGCACAATAATTGCCGTGGCGTTACCTACTTGCTCAAAAAAAAAAAAAATGAAAAACAGGAGAGCAGAGGGGATACGAGCCGTTGCTCAAGAGCCTTCCGTAAATAGCTTTATTGGTCTTGACGATCCGTGGCCGACTGCGCTCGTGTACTTCTTTGGGGCCAGTTGGCCTTTATCTGTAGCAAAAACCCTTGCCTGTGTTTCCCAGTCGTAGGTGCGGTCAAGCTGACAGTTACTTTCAACAGATCATTCGGACTCGTTACGGACGGCGCCAGCATACAATAGTGTCATCCCGTCAGCACAATACCTCTGCACCGGTGGCAGGGAAGGAAAGGAGTTATGTGCCCTCATACCGTCAGGTGGGGTGCGGCCCGGCATGATGGTGCAATTAAGTGGCACGGAAGTACGCTTCTATGACTACTTAAAGCTCTTGCCAGCACGACATCCGATTGTAAATCCTTTGTAATCAGGCACGGCATTAATCCGCCCCAGAAATCCTGCATATACCACGTGATTTAGCTCCTCTATTACGACCTAGCGAGCTGGAATAACTGAAATTATGCATTTACTACAGGATCTACTTCCCTGTGATATTAACATATGCACGGCTATTGTGATCTGTAATTAGACGTAGTTTTGGTCGTTTTGATTGGTGTGTTGGGTGTTGCGGTTGATATGGACTTAAAGATAAGTTGATATATTTTAGAACTCAATGACTTATAAGAAATTGGTTGTTTCTTCGGGAATCGTATTTTCAGTAGGAAAAGAAGCACCAAGCTACATATAAAAAACATTTTTGCACTCTCGTTGCAAACATTTCGGACCATATAAATCCATCTTCAATGCTAATTAAAATTACGATGATCTGTAATGACGAAATAAATGTAAGTACAATGGTACTGCAATAATAATTTCTCCATTACCTAAAAAAGAATAAACGCTACCTAACTAGCATCAACATTCGTGCCTATAGAACCTAAAGATTGCTACCGATAGTAAACTATTTAATCTATGATATTTAAAGGTGTGGCCGATTGACAGTTATTGAGAGCTGGTTTACGGGAACTGATACAAATGGATTCTAGAATTCTGAGATCTTGTGCATCGTGGCAACTGTCTATAATGTGGAAATTCTGTCTCCTAATTGGATACCCCTCGGTTAGACTATGATTGCGAATGTAAGAATTACAAGGCGCTGTTAGTTGTTCGTCAACAAATATTAAAGTAGTTTTAATGAAAATATTTGTCGACGAAAAGCCTTTTCATAATTTTCAGCGGAACGATTTCAAAAAACGGCTGGAATTAACCCTACTAGATATTTATTTTATGTTCGACAGAAAGCTCTATGAAGAAAACGAATTTCTCATGTCCGTATATCGTAAGCCAACATTCTCAGGCCTGGGCACAAACATTTTCAGTTGCATTCCTTTTACCTTTAAAAATACAATTATACTAACCTACCTTGCTTACACGAGCATACCAAGTTTATTGTTCTTTTCAGTCATTTCACAAAAAAGCTGTGTTACTAAGAAAGTATTTTACGGAGAACTATTACCCCTCGAAGTTGTTTAAATGTGTTTTAAGGCTTTTTTTTTTAAATAATAAATTTTTACAACAGCAACCCGTACAATCAGTTCAAATACAGAAAATATACCTCAGCTTACCGTGTATTGGGCCAAAAACGAAAAATTTACAGCGAGAAATTTCAGCACTGATGACCAAATTTTATTCACAAGTCTCGTCTACCTTTTATTTTCAGAAGTTTGAAACAATAGGATCTTTCTTCAAGCGTGGCGAAACCCTCGACTAGCGTAGTCACTTTGGCGTTGTGTATGAGTACGTGTGTGACAGCTGCCAGCTGTCATATGTAGGGAGTACTACTGTACAACTCCACATTAGGGTCTCATATCACAGAGGTGTCTTACATAGTACAGGGGAACAACTAACAGCGCCTAGGAATTCGTCCATTCGCAACCATACTCTAACCGAAGGGCATCCAACTAGGAGAACGAATTTCCACATTGTAGACAGTTGCCACGATGCACAAGATCTCAGTATTCTAGAATCCATCTGTATCAGTTTCCGTAAACCAGCTCTCAATAACTGTCAATCGGCCATACCTTTAACTATCATTTATTAAATTGTTCACTGTCGATAGCAATCTTTAGGTTCTATAGGCACGAATGTTGATGTTAGTTAGGTAGCGTTTATTCTTTTTTAGGCATTTGAGAAACTATTATTGCTGTACCATTGTACTTACATTTATTTCGTCCTTACAGATCAGTGTAATTCTAATTAGCACTGAAGATGGGTTTTATATAATCCGAAACGATTGCAACGAAAGTACAAAAATGTTTTTTATATGTAGCTTGGTGCTTCTTTTCTTACTATAACTCAATGAATAGCGATTTTTACCGTAAACCAACGCTTGAGGGTTTTTACCTAATTTACAATAGTGAACGCCTGTTGTCTTATTAGACCAGTAGAGTCGAAGCACTGATTCACTGCACCTACAAAGCTTCATTTAATTGGTTAATTTCAATTTGACAGCACAGAGTTTGAAGCCAACTATTATCAACATTGGATACCCCAACAAACGGGTTACAATTAGATTTGAAAAATAATATGAATTGAATACACAATGCACCTTGTAAATATACTGTCTTTTATAAAAATCGGTGATTCTTTAGTTACAAACAGATGAACGTGTATCCAAGTCTATACTAAGAACAAGATTCAGTGCACCAGGCTAAATGACCAGCTAGGACTATTTATAAATTACAGCAGGAGCACGGTTGGCGACCTATTCTTCCATAACTATGAAAGCACCCAACACTCCCCAATAACCCCTGGTCCAATATACGGGTACGAGTGTTTTATTGGAGACTGTGAGCTCCAACTTGAATACTATCGGCTTAACAACATCCAACACATTCTCATCTAGGCTTCCATGCACTTCCCTCCAAGATCACCCATAACGAATACTCGCATCAGCCGTAAAACTCCGCTTGCAACACCAACTGCAGTAACAATACCAAAAAGAGGTCACAAAGGATGCGATTCCAATAAGATGCAAATCGCAGAGTCTCTCCATAACCTGCAAAACAAACCCCACTTGAACAAACAAGATATTCCCTTTTTTTTAAACTTTTTAGTGGCATTGCCTTACTGTAGGTTCACAGTGACTACACTGACAACTATAAATACAATTGTCTATTACACAGCATTCCAGTAGGTTTTTGGCCATCGCCGCGGCGACGACACCGGAAGTCCAACTTCCTGACTGTGATTTTACTCTTCATTCTTCTACCGTACAGTGCTTTGAAATTTGATTCAACCCAAAGTTGCGCAACGAATTGGTGAAACTGGGAGTGTGACGTCCAATGCAGGTGACCTTTTCATTATTTTGGGTTATGATAGCGTCGATAAATATTGAACATAGAGAAAACTGACCGAAATATTGCACATGATACATACAATAATTTTCTTAAGAAATTACTTCTATGAAGGTCAGGGTTGTTCCCTCACTATGTATATTGTGTATACACATTGGCACATAAATACGATATATATATATATATATTTATAAGATATTTTTAGGAAATTATTATTATACATGATCAACAAAATTTCTCTATTCATGTTTATATATTACTAGGCGGTAAATGCACAGATTCTAGTTTTGTTGAAAAATCGGGTAAATTTACGATGTGTATAATTGATCCAATTTTTTTTAGGTACAATCCAAGAAATCATTGCACAAACCGATTATAAAACATTATGAAAGTCATAGAAGTAAGTGGAAGTTCCGTTTACGTATCAGCAAATACCATTTGCCAAAAAACACATGCGATGCATATTCTTAGGGCACCAATAAACCTATCAACCACGTCAAAGAAAGAAGAGTGTTATGATAAATAGATGAAATAACATGTTTTAGGTGTATTTTTGTTACAGAAATTAACATTTAAATATTTAGTCGATTATCCCAAATTATTTTCATATATATATATATATATATGTTTTATTACAGAAAGGTGAAAACGGATATAACATCCTATATAGCATCCTCTAATGAGGCTAATTGTATTTCTCTGATGTAGTTTGCGCACCCCGAGAGATACGCATCCCATTTTTTGGTTGCAGACGGTATTCACTGAAGTAAGTAAATTTCAATTCCAGCTTTTACTCTAAAAAACAACATTTGTTAGCCAATTTTCGAAAAGTATCCGAGAAAGATTGTAAATGCTCTATATCAATATATAACAGAAGAATTACTTACACTAGTTGCCAAGACACTCAAAGTCGATATTTTCGCTTAGTTAATGTAAATAATGCATATATGTTATGACAGAAATAGAAGCTTTTTTCTGGGGCATGCAACTTGTCAAAGCAGTATGGTCTACACGACGTTTTACTGGGATGACTTCTATAACTGGAATGGAACCCACAAAAAAATATATTTTGAGGACCACGCTAATATATATGTATATACATCACTCTTGAGCCAGTGGAAACTCAATCCTTTGTAATATAATTACAGCTTGACACTTAGGCTTTCCAAACAGGTAATCAATTACTCGGAATTTAAAATTGGAAATAAATAGAAGCTGATAGCCGTAGATTATCTAAAATCCTTACTAAAATAGTAAATCACATGCTCGGTCTCGAAATTTTCTAACAAATTAAAGCCAATCGCATTCGGTTACATAAAACTCTATGCAAATTAGTGGATTAAACGCTCGGGACTGGAAATCTAAAACAAGTTGAAGCCTTTCGCATTACATTGTCTTGCTCAAAGAGAACAATTCCGACACACCTTGATATTGCATGTTGTGCCCCCTGTTACAGCATTTGGTCCACCGTCTGATGCAATTGGAGTGTTAAGCCGTGCCGAATACTGAGCCAGTTTGGCGATGTTGTTTTAGCTGTAAAGTTTATGGTCACGTTAGGTCAGGGTGTCGCTACCGCTGTTAAAGGTCAGGTCGCCTTGACCCCACACTCTGACTAGAAAACTCACATTCACTGGTTCATGATGCAGGTAAATGCCCATTGGGACTAGAGAAGTGTACGGCTGCAGTCGACCACTGATTTTCCGGGCTATGACGTCACCTTAACGGAACACTCGACATACAACTGGACCACCCTCCCGACCTTGAAGCCAGTACTCCACCCAGTGACTACGAGTGAAATAACTGCTGATTTTATACAATTTCAGAGGTTAAAAGTTTCTCTGGTTCGGGCTGGACCTCCGTCGTTTCGATCCTCAGTGCGCGTCTGCAAACCTTGACACTGCGCTACTGGGAGGGGGGGGATGTGTGAAATATTGTTTACATTTACAGTACTGATCAGTGTGATTATCTACCTACATAGCGGTGTCATTGCATTAATATCATAATAAATATTATTCATTAAAGTTCCAGGAATCTATTACAAACGAAGCACCGAAGAGTAATAGAAAACCGGAAGCGAGCTCTGCCTGAGCGGTTCATTTATCTATTCCTTTCAAAGTTATGAAGTTTGTTTGCATTAGACACTGGACATTGGAGAGACATAGAGGCCGATTCCCAAAGAAAACGCAAAATCTAAAGTATTAAAAAAAAGTTAATAAGATTAGCAAAAGACGTGAAAGTCAAGCCATAACATGAGAATTTTGTTAATATGATCGATGGTGACCTAGTTCGTCGGACAACTTATTCCAAACAAAGTATTCCTCATATAAACTCATAAAATGTTTTAAAATGACACAATACTGTGCTAGATCTGCATGACTTTGCATCGTTTATGGGGAACATTACCCATTAAGCCAACTGACAAAATGGCAATAGCTCATAGAGGGCCGGAACGTAAGTCCCGACGGCTCTCTGGGAATGGGCCTGTTGGTCCGTCTACTGCCTGCCATCTAATCTAATCCAGTAAATGAGCTTCATTTCCACTGAGCTGGTCACTTTGATTTGGTAACCAGCAAGCGGAAGCTTCGATTGGAGGAACACTCTGTACTATATGGTCACGTGAGCACTGAGCAATCTGAGGGCTGCCATCGTTTCATGATGGCATCGTCAGTGTTTGTGATGAGACACAAGCGACACCGAGTTAAAAGAATGGTTTGAATGAATCTTGTTCAGCCCACCATATTCACTGTACAAGCTGTTATTTGATGCTCAAATAGCAAGGCTTAATACATGTATACTGTAGTTTTTTTTTAGGGTTTGTCTACCAACCCAGCTTACTTACGCTTTGCAAACATGGAGCAATGAAGATATCAAGTAACAACATTTATTTTACTATGCAGTGCTCAACAAGGTTTGAACAGGATTCAAACAGACGACAAAAGTTGTATCAACTCAAAAGTAGCTAGTAGCAGCAGACTATGTAGAGCGTCTGACTTTGTCTCTCAAAGCCGCAGGCTTGAACTTCGCTCCAAGCTAAAAAATTTTTGGCGGCGCTTGATGTGATCAGTCAGCATCCGGTCTGCGTACTGCTGCGGGTTTACTGACAATCCCCGGCAATTGGGAGAGTTGGGGGTCGCAGATTGTCGCATGGAGTCTTCCGCCACTGGTGTCATAGATCTAGACAGTCTTTGATCGACTGCAGCCGTATACTCCACTGGGGCCTGTTGGCCTATATTACGATGCCACAATCATGAGTTCGGCTTGTATAATGAACGACTTTTTCAATATTACTGTATAAGACGTGCACAGAGGCCTACGGAAATTCCACAGAGCAGAACTGTAATTCATCAGTTATGCCCTGACCCTTTTATTGAACTACGAAGTGCAATATTAGCCTGTGATGTGTGATTTTGGGACCTTAGACTATTGTACGTTTGATTTTATAGCATTATTTGTGACTGTAGGAGTCATTTTAGGTAATTTCCTGCGGTAAAGGGTTATGAAAATGGTGTTGCGGACATGAAAATTTTTTCCTCGAACAATGTTGAAACTGTGACGGAGGCCCAAACAAATGCATAGACAGACGGAACACCGGACAGAATACAAATGAAAATCTAAGCCGTGACTGCGTAGCTTGCAATGTAGAAACTGACGATCGTAAAGTTTCGAATATCTCTTCATTCGAAGTGTGTTCAGATTCGCAAAAACGCATATTTTTCTTTGATGATCAATCTCTTGTCTCGCGGTCAAGATATTGCAATTGAAGGGTTGTGTTGGCGGTGTACAACATTTGCCGTCAGTAAGCATAGGTCATTAAGGTCATTCAATAATTATTACACCTTCGCACAGAAAGACAAAAATAAAGCGTTAAAACAATACTTTACGATTTATATATTTTTAGAATGCTAACAACTAATGCTGCGAATTCATAAATATTTAAAGAAAAATAATTACATTGCTTTAAAAAGTTACAATGATACACCGCAAAAAGTCCTACAGATGGTTCTCACCACACACTTGGTAGTATATATAAATCGTAGAGCTAAAACAACCTTAAAAATTCCATAACTTTCAAACTAAATGAAGATCATGCATTTTTATATTTTTTATACAAAGCTGAATGCAATCCAATTTACGGGGTACAAAATTAACACTGAATGTAATATGGCTATTGAGAAAATATGGTATAACTGTTAATATAATAACTTAAGTCGTGCCCTGCTGCTCTACACAAACGTTTGCGTTGAAAAACTTATGCCATTTCCACTCTGAGGAACAATGAGACGAAGTTGCATTAAACTAGTACTACAAGTACTCTGAATACTAACAATGACTATAATAATAATACTACTGGGACTCTGGAGAAGTAACTTGTGACCCACATTCTCAAGCTTGCATTCAGATATGAAATAACAAAAACAAAAATATAAAAATAACAGCAACGTGTCTTCCCACTGGCCAGCCCCCACCTGACCACGTGAACCTTAGCAGTGACGTGTAGCACCTTGTCGAGCTCTGTCTACCTTGCCCAGGAAGCAAAGAATGCAACGGGAGGACTCAATAGGACTAAAATGAAACTGAGCTGTGACCGCACGTTCCAAATTTACATCACATCGACGAGTTGAAGTATTTGAGTGTGGGACCTCAGGCCTTCGTAGGTCGTTTTCTTGAACATATCATCGTATTTTTTTGATTTATTTCACTCAATCTCCCGCTTAAGACTGGCCAGCTACTTGAGCTGCAAAATACCGAAAAATGTTGTCGCCAAGTACAGGAAGTTCAAGCAATAGGCTAACTGTTACTGTGGTTTCTGTCTCGTACAGAATTGGTTATAATGGTGCTTATATTTGTTGGTAAGGAGCAAATATGTTCTGCGAAGACCACTGTGAACTAAATATGAAGTGTAAATAAGGCTTCAATCAAGATAAATAAGTAAAATCAGGTCACCGAAAGGGAACAAATTCGGCGCTAGAGCTGTGAAAGTTTACACCAGCATGCACTGCAAGTTTCTGTAGATAATTGCCAAATTAGTATATATTATCTTAATTTATGTACACGCTAAATATGAATTTTGCAATTTAAGAGGATTTTACTGGTTAAATTAGTTAAAATACTCCTAGGCTGCTCAGCCACAGATTTGTCGATGATGACGTCACTTTTTGGTGCTAATTTGTCATGAGTCCTCCCGTTACGCTCTTTGCTTCCTGACCTGGCCAGACTCTGTGACAAGTGGCGAGGTCGAGGATAATTATTGACACGACTTTCAACAATATCTGCAGGCCTATACAGCACATCTGAGTTGCTTTCCAGATAAAAAGAGATTGAAAAACTAATGCTGATGAAAACTCGATTTCGGCACATATTGCGTTTAGTACGTCATTATTCGGAATGCCTCTGAAAACTGTAATCGAGTTCTCTAGTAAAACTCCATCAATGATGTTGTTGTAAATCTATAATTTTTTCAATGATGCTGTAGTTCTCATAATTAGGAGCGGAGGACCTGTTAACGACGCGTACGCGACAGCACAGCTTAGGTCAACATTTTACAGACACTCCCCGAATTCATAATGACAAAAGTTTATCCTTCAGAAAGCTAAAGAATTTCGTAGATGCTTTGATTCGTGTTTTTGTGCATCCATAAAGATTGCAGGACATGTAGGATACCCTGGAGGCCCTAATGAAATGATGGAGAAACAATGAAAAATAGCTGCGTATTACCGTACTTGAATTTTGTGACGTCACACTCCTCATTACCCTTGGTGCATCGCAGCTTGGCCCCGCCCAGTATGTTAACCTTGTGTAGTCTCATCATCCTTGGATNNNNTATAATACATACGATACGAGTAAAACAGGATAAAGTCAGCACTCATTCGTACATAATCAATACATACAGTAATTGTGCATAAACAATACGAATAACAATAACAGCCCAGCATCAGTATCCTGTCGAACGCAGCCGAATCGAACATAACTGAACCGACTCAGTCCTTCCTGTACCAATACACCGGGCATAACACTTCACAAAATTCAGGACTGCACATATCTTTCAGTGAGTGAGAGAGAGGTCGAGAGAGATCCCAATGGTAATTGGATTTGCAGTGGCGAATTTTACCGAGTTAAGAAAGCTGAACTTTAGAGTATCGTCTGTATTGGCAAGCAAGGTTGAGCAGAGAGCTTCGGGACGTCCAGGACTTGAAGGGTTTCGCCGGAGAGGCGTGACAGGCATCTAGGATGCCCCGCAAGCGTCACACGAGGAAGAAATTCTCTGCCGGGCGATATTTGTATGGCCTCTGAGGAGACTGCCTTGGACTGCTTGTTTGTAACTTGTTTTTTCCTCTGTTCAGGGCAATCGCAGGGGACGAGACAAAAAAAAAAACACTTAAGTGTGTGCGTTAGAGCAAGTGAGTTCAGGGGAAAATGAGTCTAGCTTTTATTAGGTTTGCTTCCATTTTCTTAGGAAGTGAAGGAGACTGTAAGGAAAAAATGAGGGTGTTTACCTTTTTGAAGTCTCAGTTATAAGGTAATTTTTGTAGGAGTTAAACTGTTTGCAGGATGGACTAACGGGCACATTGAGTGCTGAAGAGTGAATTCTGGGGGTCATTCACTGTATAGGATTAGCACCATTAATGCTCTCAGTACGTCGATCGCTATTACTGCACATATTATAGTATCACTATCATTACTCACCGATTGGCTATCATTATGATTATACACAACAAGGTTATCTCTCCTATTGCCAACATTTATAAGTAGAGAAGCATTCTGAGAGCCCATACCTCCGCCAAGCAATGCAATGTTAAAGAAAAAATTCAAACTGGTCTAGAATCCAGGATATCTTTTTATCATCTCTAAAACTGGTCATTTGTTCTTTGTAAAATTCCTAGCAATTCCTGTGCATTTTCTAAAATCCACCATAACCTTTTGAGTTATATTCTGACAAGCAAAAAGTAAACACATCACTAGATAAATTGTCAGCAGTGCTTGCAAATTTCAAAAATATATTCACTTGCTTCTCGTAACATTTCATTAGAATTTCATGAAAATTCGTTGATAACTTTCTGAGTTAGGTTATCCAGAGAAAACTGCCAGCCAAACAAGCGGTTGAATGGATCATCACAAAAAAGTTAATCATCTGTTCCTCCTAATATACCTAACATGTCCTAGTACTAGTAGAACAAAATTTTACTTGCGCATTAGGGACACAATGTCTATATCGCGCCGAACTATTCCTGTGGTTTAACACAGGCTCGTGCGCCACTAGGGCACGAAGTACATCTCGTATCAAATTATCATTGTGAGCTTTTCTGCCTGTTGGGCACAGGTTCTAAGTGGTCAGTGCGCTACTGACAGGAAAAAGGCGCAAGTTGTATTTCTCCTGTCAGAGCACTGCCTGCACAGACGCGATACAAGACTAAAATGTAATATAGATAAACAACCGATTATGGTAATGATACGCTGGTAATAAATATTAGCATAAATCCGGTAACAGCGAACCAATTTTGTTGTAATATTAAGAACAATAATTTTAACGCAATTGATGCCCCATTATACTGCCGTGTTAACCACCATGCATGTGTTCGATTTGGTAAGAATTATTAGATATAACATTGATATGATTATTTTATAACCACCATGCATGTGTTCGATTTGGTAAGAATTATTTGATGTAGCGTTGACATGATTGGTTTATGACCTTAAGTAAGGTCCATTAATTTTTATGTGTGTAGAGCTGTACGACATATAACCTGCTTGATTTTTAAGTTGAGTTCGTTACTTGGTGAGTTTCTTTAGAATTAATATTAAAGGTTGCGTGAAGACTGTAGGTCTCTATCACGTGCAAAGAAGAAGCCCCTTCATCGGGAGCACTAACAG
>LQNS02276481.1:20670691-20681400 GCA_001587735.2 Parhyale hawaiensis | reverse complement strand
AGATAGGGGACGTATGCGGAATACGAGACTACTACAGTCTACGAAGGGAGAGAGAGATGAATCGTCTATGAGATACAGTCAAGAAAGACTTGAAGTAGAAAGGTAACAGAAGTGAATGAAAGCTGCTAATAAGCATGAGCAGGAAAATGTGGAAACGGCAAGTCATAGAAAAGAGGACATAAGGTTGACAGCATGACTCTGGATCAATTAAGAAAATGAAGCAATTCAGAGAAAATTCCGCAACGGTCTATATTAATAAAAATATCGTGATGTTATTGTGTGATGTTTTTCCCGCACGGGTCAACTAGTAATAATAATAAACTTAATGGAGATATTATCATATTGAAATGAAACATGGCACACATGAGAATGCCTCTTGTTTCTAGGATACAATCGGACATCACCTGACGTGGGTGGAATCATAACGCTTTGTTTCTTCTGCTGCGTCGCAAGTAGCGCCCAAAGGGAGAGCTAGCAGCGAATTATCTCGATAATGTATGCATATATGTAACCGCTGAACACTGGTCTATCTGGCAGCATTCTTTTCAAATAAGAATCTATCAGATTTTTTAATTCTTCAACTTCATATCACGGGCATTTCGAATGTGCCGCGATAATTTGTTAGCAGCCTTACCGAGTAACAATTAATCACGATTTGTCAGCAAAATGGTGAATTTAACCTTTGCTTATGTTTACACTAGCTCAACTGATGACCTTGCGATAGGACAACTGTAAACTTAAATGTACAGTACAGTAACTGTAAACTGTACTGAACTGTGCTCCACATATAACGAATGCTTCCCATCAACAGAGATTAAATCTGAAATAAACTAGAGAACACTTTGAGAGCGCATACCTTCGCCAAGCAAGGCAACAGTAACGAAAAATTAAAACTGGTTATGAAACTATGATTTTTTTATCAGCACCAAAATCTAGTCATCTGTGCCCTTTGATGGTATTAAAAACTGCTGTAATTTCCATCAAGATCCGTTCATAACTTTTTGAGTTATACTACTAACAAACATTATGACAAATATAAGTCCAACTCACAAACGGCCCAACCGATCATCACCATAATTTAATTATCTATGTCTTTCAACGTAACTAACAACTCCAGTAAATTTCATAGAATCCATTCATAACTGCTTGAGTTATTGTGCTAACAAGCGTAAACTCAAACATAGCGATAAACAAACGAACGAACTAACAGATCATTGCCACAATTTGCTCATTTACTCTCTGTAATATACCTAACAACTCATATAAATTTCATGAAAATCTGTCCATAACTTTTCGAGTTATGGCCTAAAGAAATAATAGGCAGACAGACAAACAAACAGACATATGAACGGATTTTCACCAAACGTTAATCAGCTGTTACTGTTGTCATGCCTAACAAATCCTGTAAACTTCGTAAAGATCAGTCTATAACTTTTTGAGTAATCTTGGCGACAGACCAACAGAATAACCGTGATTGAAAATATATCAATAGAAAAAATAAAATCAATTGTAGAAATTATTTAGGAGAGAGATGCAATAATTAAAACCTCATATTCAGTGTTTAGGAACGTATTGAATAGAGTTATACGGAGAAAAATGTTACAACGAATATTCTGAATGAGGCCTCTAGCAGGAAAACATGTATAATAATGTATCTCTCAGTTTAAATTGGGATGTGCTTGATGATGCTCATTCACCTCATCTCTCTCTTTAACAATTTCTTCACATTCACTGCAACTACACTAGTTCAAAACCTTCTTCAAGGTATCGGAAATTTCTCCATCGATACCCATTAGGTACGTGACACGTCTTGAGGCCTACCACTGCTCATTAAATAATTAAAATACTCATCGCTGCGTTAACGATAAAATTCAACCTTTTCTTCTCATGAAAGTTCTAAACTACATCTATCATTTTCTTTGCTACTTTGCTGGATTTTGAGACAAGTATATTTATCCCGATATTCACAAACATGCTTGTGATACTTGACTGCCCCCCCCCCCCAACGATACTTTACTGCCCCCTCCCACACACACGATAATTGGCTGCCCCTTCCCCCCCCACACACAAACATGATACTGACTGCCCCCCCCCCCACTCGATACTTGACTGCCCCCTTAAATTTGCAAGTGGGCCTGATATCAAATTAATCATGCTTCGATAAATTTCTTTCCAGTGAACCTAGCGACCTCAAACAAAAGTAAACTATTCTCAGTGACGCAATAAACGTATTCATCTGCAGGAAACACAAATTCGTAGCTAGATATCAACTGAGAACGACGATAATTAAATCTTAATTAAGACACCAAAATAACCAAAAATTATCTGAAATAAAGTTAGTAATTTACCATTGGCCAGTGCTCCTGCATGCTCGTTTCTTTAAAATATTTACATTTTTTCCTCTCCGAGAACAGTTTATTTCTTATTCAGGTTGCTACATTAATGGGAATATATTTTACAGAGATTTTATCAAATGGCCATTAGCCCCACTGGCGAGGAGTGGACAGTCAAGTATCGTACATCAGTATTTATCGTATGGTCTTGTGGTCTATGGCTCGTGTTATTCCAATAATAATGCAAGGAGCAACTCTAACGATATAGCAAATTTCAGACCTCCATCAACAAAGTCAATATTCATTAAAATTTGTGAAAAAAAAATTCACTCCAGATTAATTGAGTTTGTACTGCCTCACAGGGTAATATCTAGCCAACCGTTTGGCTTTGATGCGAAATCCAATACAATGTTAGAGATATTTCATCTTCTAACAGATTTATTGAAGCATTATCATGATAAATCGCATAGAATATGTCTATTCCTTTATTTAAGGAAGGCGTTTGCTACGTTTGATAAATTGCTACTGCTCAAAATTTTCGGCCATCACCTTATTCACGGTACAGCTATGCATCAATTGAAAGTTTACTATTCAACAGAGACCAGCATACGCGCTGTAATAATGTCGCATCTCAAGTTTTGTCTATCAACATTGGAGTTCTCAGGGCAGTGTACAAAGACCATTGTTATTCAATATTTTTATCAATGATTTTACTACCCTTGATATGAAGTGTGTTGTTTGAAGATAAATTTGAGTTATCGTTGTTCACCCCATGCTTTCACCAACAGCTCCCTTCTGTGTTGAATGATATATAATAAGAATGGGTGGCTCATATACGATATCGTGGTTTAATTTTCGATGAAAAACTGAGCTTCACACCCCAAATTGAAGAAATGGGTCGGAAGTTCAGGAGAGTTTTTGGTACAAGGTACACAGTGTTAAATCACGTCTGTCGTGATTCGTTGAAACCAAACTATCAATCATTTGTTCACTGTTTGTTTATGAAAAATATTATCGTCGTAGTTGCAGCCCCTAGTTGTTACATTCATAAATTAGGAACATAAACTTATGTAAAAATCGAAGGCGAATAAGCCATATTAAGTGAGATAGATATGATGTACTCTTGATGAACGTAGTGATATGTACTAGGCCTACAAAATTAATACTGTCATTTTAGGATGTGTACAATGATTCGCTCCTTACATTTTTCAGATAACTTAAAATAATCATCTTCAAATCTTTCAAAAATATTACGACTCACTCATTCAAAACAAAATTATGAAGTTCCATTTTTCAATCACCCAAACGTGAGTGTCGATGTAGAGAAATATTTGGCTACTTTGTAAACGCCGTTTCTCGATAATAGAATACCACAATACTTTTTGCATCTGATATATAACAATGCATTCCAAAAGCGGTTTAAAAATAACGTGATGCCACTATACTAACTTATTTATTCCTCATCACCCAAAATATTTACTGTTTTCTCTAGCTTCTATGCAGAAATATTATTCTTCGCCTATCGTAATTACATGTGCCAAGGAAGTTACATATTTGGCGAGTTTGTCTGTTTTTTGTTTGTCTGTCAACCAGATAACTCAAAAGACTTATTGACGCATCGTTACGAAATTTGTCCGCAAAATAGCTACTAATAAACGTTGTAGGTTTGATGTACTACAGCTTGGGCTAAGCTGTTAGTATTATAATCCTTGCATTAAAAGTGATGCATTTGTATTTTCGTTGCAGTATATACTACTGGAGTCAGCTAAGTCGATTTTTGGAAGCCATACTATAGAATGTCCCGAATTTTGACAGAGAACAATCTTTGAATAACCTCAGGTGCTTCTAACTCTTTTCTCCTACCCGGCATCTTTGCCGTCACAATGTGACATAAATTATATATGACGCTTCGTTAAGATTGTTTCATGGATCTAGCTGAGAGTTTTTACTGTTTAGATTTCATCTATCAAGTTAAATCCATGAAGTAAATAAATAATGTGCTGTTCAGCCTCTAGACTTTTATACGGCATACCTACTATAAGAAATATATATTTTTAAAATAATTCAGGCTCGATAATTATCAAAGCAAGGCCCTTGTCTGTCTCTACATCACTGACAAGCTGCAGCAAGGTCGGCATACTTTACACCTGCATATGGATATACATACTTATATAGGTTATTTATGAATCCTTTCATATTGCATACATATATAGTATATACGAATCAGTAATTAGATGACTTACTATGACAAACATGACACATGATTTCAGGCTACGTATTGTTAAATTGCATTTGCTCAAATAATCTTGGCTAAGCGTCAGTCGTATTCTCCAGGAACTCAATTACGTTTTGGCCACATTTGTTCTAAGTTTGGGGCCGGTATTCTGGACCAGACGCTTATCATATGAGAACAAAGTATGTTGGGAACACACGTTTTAATTGAGATCTTCCAAGCCAATTAGCTTTAAATTTTTCAAAAGTTCGATCGTGAATGTTTCTTTACTTTTGTGAATCGAGTTTCAGCGGTTAGAAACAAACCGATTATACATGAGTACGCTACAAATTTCATTAAGACATTAAAATCAAACGGTCAGGATTGAAGTTCAAAATAGGGTAAGGTTAACGGATTAGGATTATCTTAGCTTCGGTTAGTTACCTTAGATTATTTTTAGTTAGACCACGCTAGGTGAGCTTATTTTTGGTTAGGATAGATGGGTGAAATTAGGGTACGTTAAATTAGTTCAGGTTAAATTAGGTAAGACTCACTTATGTTTCTATTGACTTGTTTGTTGTTGTGAGGTTAGGTAGGCAAAAAGCATGCAGAAAAGTAAGCTCATAGTTACACGTGGCAGTAACTTTCAAATAATGTGCTAATACTGCCTTTGTACCACTTTACTTAGACTATTTCCCATTGTAATTTCAATTTCTTCAAGTGGTAAGTACCCTCAAGCTCACCATTAGTAATATGACAGACAGACAGCGGTGCAACTGCAATTTTAGCAACCGTTATTTAATTTAACCAGTTGCTTTTACCTTCAGTAAATGACGGTAGAAAGTTAGTATTTTAACAAAGCTCCTATTTTCTTTCCTCCTCTGGGAGGTTTCTCTTTCATCGTTGTTCGTGTATTCAATTTTTGCACTGTGAACGCATAAAAAAATGCCCTCGCCGCCAGACGGAGGTACAATATTACCAATTTTGTCTATATTAAAAAGAAAAGATACTTCTGAAGTCTTCATCTTTCACCGTTATTGCTTTCAAATCAGGACATATGCAGTGTCTACAGTAAAATTCCTATAATGCATTTACAAAAATACAAGAAGAAAACAAGTCATTGAAAGTTACTAAACTTACAAGGTAGGACACATATCACATTAAAAACAAACTTATTGTGCTATGCAAAGTTCTCTGTATATTCATTTAAAAGTACTGTGAGACATTGGCAGTATAAGTTATAATTGAAGTTCGTTGTCCAGTCTCACATCCAGGTAGCAAAAATTGTTATGGTTATATTAGGATAAAGTCTTGATGTAACATTAACTAATAATGTATCACCATTGTTGAAAAACATTATTTTTACACTATTATTTCCAAGTTTCGAAAACATTATTCAGAAACATTAAAATAATATTGTTACATGATGTTAGATGTTACGATGAAATAGTACACTAATATTGAAACAGCATTTCTAATAATATTTTAGTATTAATAAAATATTATCTTCTAATAACTGCCAAATTATGGTTATTCTGTTATATTAGGATTATGATGAAATAATACTCCAAAACATTTCAATTTTATTATTTTAATGTTATTATGTCCTTGTTATTTCATAATGATTTACCGATATTAAAATATTACGTGCCAGAATATGGCATACCCAGCCGTCGCCGTATGGTTCCACTAAGGCTCCAGCGGAGGGATCCTGGGACAAGTTACCCGCCCAGGCGTAACTTTTTTTATATGAGAAAAACGTGACATGAAAGGTTTAAGCATAAGCAAACTTATTTGTCAATTTTATCTTGGACCTTAAGGCAAAATCAGATTGGACTCCATCCTACAGATCAAACAACGGATGATCAAATGCAAGATATTTACTTAATTCTATATGTACATTAGTAACATTACTGTAGGTTTGCATTGTGGTCAACCAGTGCAAGTATGATATTTGCTCAAAAGTATACTGATTGTCTCAGAGTCAGTGCAAGAAAATGCGCTCTGAGTCTCCAGCTTAGGATAGAAAAATCGGATAATGCCTTACTCAAGGTGATCTGTAACGGTCCTCTGGCTACAAACTATCTAACATGCATAGCCGATGGCAGCGCATACTATTTCCAAGCAGGGGCCAAATAATTGGCCGCCTGCAGTGCAGTGCAGTTTCTAATGATGGTGTTACCTGATCTTAGTATCCAATGTAACTTTAGTATTAGATTAGATAGGCGGCAGTAGACGAACCAATATGCCCATTCCCAAAGAAACACCGGAACTTACACCCCGGCCCTCTATAAGCTATTGCCACTATGTTAGTAGGATAAAGAAGACTGGAAAAAAGAGAAAAAGAAGGAGGAAGAATCCCTGCCAAAGAGACGATCGTGAATGCTCGCAAGCACGATCAAGAACCGCTGATATGCGGAGCTTGGAGATGTCAAACTGTGTAGTTGAAGGGGGAGGGAGAAAAAGATGGATTAAGGTGGCCTCGGAAGCTTTGACCGTGAAAGCTTTGCGACTCCTGGAGGAGTTCTTAGCTGTTGGAGGATGTCTTTCTTAATATATGTCAAGACGATTTTTAAACCCGTTGACTGACTCCGCACAAACATCGGAAGGGAGTCTATTCCAAATGCTGACTATGAAATACGGAAAGAACTGTTGACTTAAGGTCGTTCTTCTATCTTTATGCTTGAGTTTTTGACCGTTGTTTCGCAAGTGGTCATTGAAGTCTCTCTCAGAGAATCCCGTTGTAGGTACGCCGTTGAAGCCATTCAAATACTTGAATGTTTCTATTAGTTGCCCCCTGAGTCATCTTTGCTCGAGAGAGATCAGACCCAGTTCCTTTAAGCGACATTCGCAAGGCTTGTTTCGCAGCTGAGGTATCAATTTCGTTGCTCTGCGTTGGACTCTTTCCATTTTATCGATATCTTTGCACAGATGTGGCGACCAGAATTGGACAGCAAATTTTAAGTGTGGCCGCACTTACGCCTTGTACAAGGGAACAATGATGTCTTTGGACTTGTATTCAAAATTTCTGGTGATGGATCCGAGTACTCTACTTCCCATTTTCACTGTCATGTCAACTTGCTGACTGTGCTGTAGTTTGTTGGTAATAGTGATTCCCAAGTCACGTTGTTGGGTGACAGCAGCCAATACCGTAGCATTCATTTTCAATTGGGTTGAAGGGTTCACCAGCCTATGTGCATTACTGAGCATTTGTCGACATTAAAGTTCATCTGCCACGTTGTGCTGTCTCCTGTGTTCCATGTCCCTATGTGTACCTAATAAAGCATGTTATTATTATTATATACAGATGTAAACTTTTACGTTGAACATTTATCTCTCGTAAACAGTGGACAACATTAGAAAATCAACACAAGTGTGATATACAAATTGCAGCGGTGGCTCAACCAAGTTACAAACGTGCACAGTCGCAGTAAGCATAGCAGGCGCTAGGCCTATCGAGTGCCGTTAGGGGTGGTACCAAGGATTGTGAGACTAACAGGTTAACCCACGGGGCGGAGCCAAGCTGTAGTGCATCATTTGAAATGGGCTCGTGACGTCATAAAAATTTAGTACGTTTATCAGAAGCTATTTTGCATTGTTTGTTCATTTCATTTGGGCCTCCAGAGTGTCCTACACGTCCTACAATCTTTATTGTTTCATAAAAATATGCATCAAGGTATCTACAAACTTTTTTAGCTATCTGAATGATAAAATTTTATTATTATTTAGGTTATTTGTTTCAATAACAGGCAGGCACCCGGTCTACGAGTTTCGGTAAAATGCTTGCCTAAGTTGTGCCGTCGTGCACGCGTCGTTAATGTATCCGCCTCTTATAATTGTGAAAACTACAGCATCATTGGAAAAAAAGTCTATTGAACATTCGCCAGTTTCAACATCATTCCGTCAGACAGTTTAGGTGTGGGGAATACGGTTAGGTAATTTTTTTGCAAGTTAGTTAACGCGACCCGGACGCCACCGTGCTGCTATACTGCTGTAACGCGCACAGCGTAAAGTCGCTGATGTTTTTTTTCTAATTTTACCCAGCAATTGTACGGATTCTGCTTATTATATATAGATTTTTGCTTTAATATTACTCTGCCGGAAGGAAAGTAAATTGTTTCCTTGGTCATTTACTGTTTTTCTAAAAAACTTTATTTAAAAGTTTTTCTATCTCGGCGTGCAATCGCTCGCATCTGAGCCAATTTTTCTAACAGCGGTATGAAATTATAGAGAATAGCAGATCACTGGCAGAAGACGAAAATAAATCGAAAACATTGCGGTTTTCACTCATATAAATCTATCGTTAGAATGCCATATTACTCTCGATAAAGCTCACTTGATTTATGGCATTTTAATGACGATAAACTTAGCTCTAGAAGTGCTTCTGATACCTGCGGAGGTTTGCCGATTGAATTCACCTGCTCTTTTATAAGCCTTTCAACCAAGTTCTTTTAAAATTTTATCCTTCAGACTGCTAAAAAGCTTGTAGAAGCTTTGATGCATATTTTTGTGCAACGATAATGATTCTAGGACATGTAGGACACTCTGGAGGCTCAAATGAAATGATGAAGAAACAATGCAAAATAGCTACTGATAAACGTACTAGGTTTTTATGACGTCATCGCTTCGTACGTCCGCAGTACGCAAGCGCCACCCGCTCGGCAGTGCGCTAACCTGTTCCCCTTAATCATACTGTACTTGGGGTGGGACGGAGGGGCGTATAGGGCGACCAATGTCGGATGGTGAATGGGCACCTGGCGCGGTGGGACAACAGGTTTTAAGGTTGTGTACTGATAAAGCAACTAATGTTGAAGAAGTATATTTTACTTGTTAGTCTAATGCATCATCCTAATATTTCGAATAACGTTAAATTAACATTTTTGACCATTGTTTCAATGTTAGGAGATAATATTGATGAGTAGCATTTTTATAATGTCATCATAGTACAAGATATCAACACACTAAAGAAATATTACGTTGTAATCTCAAAATAATATAATAATAACATACCAGATAATATGTATCACGAAAATAACATTCCAACGATATAATAATATTAACACAATATGTGATTGCTACCTGAGTACATTGAAATGTCGTGAATCTTTATTCACTATATCAACGGATTCTCGGTAAGTTAAGTCAGTTGTTTCACGAATTATATTGAAGGTTTGACAGCAAAGATTTGAAGTAAGTGTCGTAAAATTGTGTTTTTTTCAGCAATGGTCATTCGTAAAAATTTAAGTAAAATTAATGCTCATGTGTGAGTTTAAAAAGGTTCAAATTTTCCACGCATCATATATACGTATGACCATAAGCAGTACATTGTTTTGGTCTTTTAAGCCCTAAGTATCATTTTTAAAGTTTCATTCATTATTACTTGTACTCGCTTAGTGGCAATATCAGGCGCCCTCCTCTAAACAATCATTCCATGCGTTAGCTTTGACCACAAAAAAAAAAAAAAAAAAATGGAGCACTACTGACGCATAAAGGGACAAGAACTCTGCCAATTAAAGAGTATCTGACCCCCTTTGTAATTACTTCGTTCATCGCAAATTGCAGAAATGTGCACCGAGAACTTCAGCTCATCATCAGCCACAACGCCCAGATATTTGAAAGACTTAATCCATCCCAATCTTTCCCAATTAAAACAGACATCAAGAAATTCATTTGTTCTAGTGGCGCTAAGTAACATCAAATTCGTTTTAGATATATTGGATGTTAATCTACTTGGCAACAACCGGGCTGAAGCATTGGCAATAAAGTTTCTAAGCTTATTGACAGCCCCAACAAGTGACTGGTCATTAACCCACGAAAGCTCACGAAAATTTCTAATCATGGGAAAATTAAAATATTTGGAGGTTTTCATCTTTATTGGTAACATAATTGAATCGTGGAGGCAAAACAAAAATATAATGCTATACCTACGAGAAAATTAATGTTCCTCTGGAAGAACACTGAGCTACTGAGAGGTGGATGAAGAATCCTTCTTTGGCTGCCTATATCCTTTTTCACGAAATTAGTTTGATGAAAATGTATCCACTTGGAAGAACAATAGAAATAAAACATAAAAGTTCGTCAAAAATATAAAACTATATCCTTTCACTATATACTTCGTATAATTTACTCCATATGTTGATACAAGACATCACGGACTACTCAGT
>LQNS02276481.1:20650340-20669199 GCA_001587735.2 Parhyale hawaiensis | reverse complement strand
TAGAAGATCCGAAATGTGTATCTCTGCAACAAAAAAGCTGAAAACATTTCATCAGAGGAGCGCTTCCGCTATCCCCTCTTGCTCAGTGTTCCTCTCGAGGAACCGCCATATTGTTTTTCTAAAATCTCTTGACCAGAACTGTTTAGGATAAAAACTAAATCACCACGATATTTCTATATATCTTGACATATTATGTATCAATTTTCATTATCATAGGATAAAATACACTATAGAAATGAAAGTTTATTAACCGGCTGTCGGACATTTCCAAAAACAAAAAACATTTCCAAAAACCAAAAATGTCACAAAGGAAAGATCTCCATATTATTAGAATGTATGCAAAGGACCGTTTGGAAGTTTCTTCGTCAATTTCTCGTAAATTTAGTGAAGAATCAGGGAATAACATCTTAAGGAAAGCAGTTTCTCGTATCTCGCAGCTTACAAAACGCAGGATTGCAGATTCGAAGCCAAAAGAAAAGTTTGGAGTTTGCGAGAGAAAATGTTGTGTTTGAACTGACGCACAAGAGGATGCAATTTATTTCACTGACGAATACAAGTTTAACCTGTTCGGTTCTGCAGGCAACATTTACGCATACCGCAAAACAGTGGAAAGACTGCTTCCTCAAAGTATCAAGAAAGCAGTTAAGGTTTGTGGGGACAGTGTGATGGTGTGGGTATAATTTCTACTGCAAGATTTGGTCCCATCATCCGCATTCATGGCAGAAAAAAATTCTGAGATTTACAGAAGGTTTGTTCAGCAACTTATTCTACCAAACTTAAGTTTTTGCCTATGTGAATGCTCCATTTTTATGCAGGACAATTCACATTGTCACAAGGCTAGGAAGGTTAAGGCTTTTTTCGAAGGTAAAGGCCTATCGTGGCCAGCTCAGAGCCCCGACTTGAACCTTATAGAAAATGAATTTAAAATTATCGGAGAGAAGTCTCGGAAAAGAAACCCATCAAACCAAGAATATTGACGAGACTTATTGAAAAAAAAAAAATAGGAGGGGTAACTGTAAATTTTTGAATGACATTAATTAAGTCATGTGGTAGACGATCCTGAGAATTCATTGAAAGTCGGTGAATGTTTGCAAAATATTAAATCTGTTGCTAATTTGGACACAATCACTTGTTTTCGGCAACGTCCCTTATCGTCTTTTCATCTTAATTTTTTAAGACTATGAAAAATCTTTTAACTTCGTAAATAACTTATGCGGTATAACCTAATGTTTATTTTTTGAAAATGTCATTACCATTGATTTTTTACTTTCCTAGTAATAAGGGGATTTATGTCCGTGTTGTTTCGCTCCGTGTATTAAGGACGCTGCTGTATAATGATTGTGTGCTGCTGATGATATGCAATAATTAGAAGCCTCAGGGTGTAACGTCATCACCCACGGGGAGAGCAAACTTGATCTCTGTCATTTTTTATGGCCAGCTAGTCTCCTTCTACCTGTTTCTGTGAGAGGAATAAATTTCATCGCCGTCGTTTTTTATGGCCAGCTAATCCTAGGTTTTTACATGAATCACATTGAGGACAGCCCATCAGACTCCATGCAAAAATTCATGAACATTGCTCAACTCCTCCTACCTGTTTTTGGGAAAGGACTAAATTTCATCGCCGTCGTTTTTTATGGCCAGCTAATCTTATTTTTTTTTTTTTTTTACATGGATCACATTGAGGACAACCCATCAGACTCCTTGCAAAAATTCATGAACATTGCTCAACTCCTTCGAGCATTTATTGGGTGGACAGATTAATATACAAATACAGTATATATACTTAAATCTTCAATGAAAAC
Source organism: Parhyale hawaiensis (assembly GCA_001587735.2). Taxonomy (NCBI): domain Eukaryota; kingdom Metazoa; phylum Arthropoda; class Malacostraca; order Amphipoda; family Hyalidae; genus Parhyale; species Parhyale hawaiensis. Next base: position 20,667,397 of record LQNS02276481.1, on the reverse strand, counting down.
ATCATCACCTCTTTCACTTCGTTCGCCGGTGATAATGAATGTTTTCCTGCAGCTGTGCAATGCAGTCCTTATGGTACAACGCAGCTATTCCTTTCTGTTTGAGGTCTTTGTGGTTATTAGAAGTAATTATATCCACACTTAGGCAAATTGGCCAGTAGACCCACTTGGAAAAGGCTCGATTTAGTGGGCATTGAAGGTCTGGTGTGGATACATGGTGTGGCTACGTCTTATGGATGCAGTGAAACACCTAACAAAGTTTTCTTTTTCTTCAATTCTAGAAGTTTGAAGGTCTGGTAGTTTGAAGAGCAGGAGAAGTAGTCAGCGGTGAGCGTCAGTTTGAGAAGCCGTTGCCGTACTTCCCCTCGCTTCTCGGTGCCGGAGTGCTCCAAGCAGTGTAAATTCGTTGCCAGCCCTGTCAGATTCGAACCCGGGGACCCAGTGTCCCGTACAGAGATGCTGGCACTTCACCACCGAGAGGAAAGTCTATGAAATAAATTATACTAGCACGATACAGTTGAAAAAAAATTTTTTTTTAATAATTTGCTATCGCTTTTTATCCAGTTGGTCGGAACTCACTTCTGGCGTGAGCGCTGTTGGGAAAAGACTGCCTAGTAGATATAGTACCCTCGTGTGAACAAGGAATTTATTCGTTTGAAGGATCGAAAAACTTGGAAAGGCAATTACCTCCTTTCTTTTCAGCAGATGAATTTTGTGCTCTTTAATGCTTCAGATCGTGACAGAGGGTCCACGCAAAGAAAGAAACTGCCACTCAACTAACAAACGCACTCTGTGAGGATAGTGGCACGTGTCGTTATGTACTTCAACGAAATCTGCGTTCGCTTCATTTTCCTGTCTTGTTCTTCTCTTAGTCCTCTTTCGCTTTTCCGTTAATCTTCTACTCAATTTGAAGACTAGGAGCAGACTATACATATATATATATATATATATATATTTACTTATATAGCTAATATTCGTGTTGAAAAGAAAGCCCCAACCGGTATCTATGCTGCAACTTACATATACTTCAATCTTCTGCAATCTTTCAACTTAAAAGATCTCGTAAGCCAACTTGCTGGTCAGCAAATGAATTTTCTCTGGGCTAATAATGGTTTAAATCGGGACAGAGGGACCAATCATCCAAGTAAACAAGCCGCCAATACAATACTCCCTTCACGCACTGAATTTTTCTATGTTGCGTCATTATGGATGCCGGATTTGCTCATAAACGTCAACAAGTTTTGAAGAAAAGCATCTGCTTCGCTGTGCACCAATTCTCAAATTTCTATTCTTTTTCTTGTTATGTTTCTAAATACTGCGGATTTCTAGATAGTGACCTCATATTGTTGTTGCAATTTTTAGGTTAGGAAAATCTATGGAGATGTATTCTTAATACAAGAACACTTACCCTGTGTAAAATGCACCTTGTAGGCTTGTATCTACACTATACCAACCAATGGGGATGCAGTAATTATTTGTGTTCTAGCGTTAAATACACATATGTTCTATTACATTATTGTATGTGATAATTTCATTCAGTTTCTTGAGCAATTTCGGAAAAAAATTAAGCTGTGTTACACAATTAAAGATTGACTAGAGTGAGGGTTGGGTGGCAGATAAAAGCTTTGTAGGTAATATCGTCTTAGGTGCGTTCACGAAATCTAATAGTATGCTCAATTCGCTTGCAGGCAGGCGGAGTTAGGTAATCAGATAGCAAATTTCGCATAAGTGCTCCAAGTTTGCCTTTAAGTTACGCCCTTGGGAAGACAATCTCTGGAATGAACGTCCTGCAAAAACTGCAATATGATGGCAATATTTCGAGCCGGGCTGCTTTCGACTTCCAATAAGTAATAGCAATAAAACAAAGGAAGAGAAAACCCAATAACAGCAACTGGAGAAAGAAAACTTCCCTCATAAAACCTTGTTTATGAGGCGCTTCAATACTGCTCTTCTTCCCGACAGGAATGGGCTCAGATTGAGTTTTGGAATGTCTGCCATTCCTAGGGCGTTCCCAGCGGATTTTTTCAAGAAGCGGTCGTCATTTAATCCAAGAAGCATTAAAATTACTTGATCTTCACATAACAATGTAATTCTTGAGTGTGTTTCTTTATTGGTGTAACCCGCTGCGAAAAAAAGGGTGGTATTCCAATTACATAATGGGGAAATACTTGCACTATACTGTAGTCAAACCAGCGTAAGGAGTCCGATGGGCGTGGCTAAGAACGCTACGCAACTTTGCCAAATCTCTCTTTAGCGCGTGGTATCACTCGTCCCAATCGATGAAATTATAGTTATGTTCGAAAACTTAAAATGCATTAGTTAATTGATTACCTTTGACACTGCTGCGTTCAATTTAGCCCCACCCCTAAAAGACTGCTTACACTGGTTTGACTATAGCAACAGTAAGTGTTGTTTTCTATTGTTATTTTTACTAGTGTCATAAACATCATTATTATTATAAAACGTAACATTAATATTATTGTTAGTATATGTTGCAAGATAGGAAAAGGAATGGAATTATAGTTTGTCGAAAAAAACTAGACGCCGTTCACGAGGGTGTTACTACATTGCATCAATTACTATGAGAACAACAAGCCAGAAAACAAAGGAAGAACAGTACCACGCATCATTAGAGAATAAACAAGAGAAGAAGCAAAGTGGGCACAAGAAAAAGATGTTTGAAATGTCTACGCCAGGCCAGACAACCTCTCGGTTTCCCTGAGGTATTACTCCTGATAACATTGGACGGGTGAACATAACTAACATAACTGGCCTAGCAACAGTAACACAATCAACTAGTGCACCATCCTCTTAAAAAACTTATAAAAAATTGAGTAATCCTATAATATTTACTGTATTTGTGCTATTTTATATGGCTCTTATAATATTAGGAATAAGAATTATAACGAAGTAAGTGAGAATCATAAATAATTGGTGATGCGATAATGGGAATGAAGTAAAAAATGAAAGCGGGTACGTTCGATTAGACCCCGAAATCAAGCCTTCAAGGACCGACTTGCCCGAAACTCTAGGCAGGTGAACTTTATCTGACCAAGTGAATTCAGTTTTAAGTGTTTACCCTTCATCTGTTACCCATGGGACTCCCAGAAACTCCATCTTGCTTCGTAAAATAGAATTCACAGTCTGCTCCCATCAGTGGCGTTTCTTTTAATCGAATCGAAGTGTTAAAGCCAAAGCTCCTTGTGAATTTTCCTATAAGTTAAGTCTTGCACATATAATTTCGGGGCCCAATCAACGTATCTCAAGTGGCGTTAGCAGATGAACTACTGTATTATTATAAAGCTAATTATGATGAACGTAAAACGTGGAATAATTATATGCAACATCTGTTTTCTGGAAATGAGGCGCAAAGGTTCGCCGTACTTCGTTAGAAAAATGCTGAAAGATCATTTATTATTGTAAATATTAGGAGAAAATCAGTAAAAAATACATTATATACTACATTGCATTGAGTGCATGCATCTTAAATAGTTTTCTTACCTCGATTAAAGGTAACAGCTGAACCTTTTCAATATGCCCTTACTTCTACAGTCTTTTCAGCACTCCACGTACCGCCTTAGCTGACAAATACCAATTTCACCCTTTAACCATAGCCTTGCAGCCACGGAACTTTCCAGCTTTCCATGAACTTGCAGCACTCCACGTTCCACCTTCACTGACAAATACCAGTTTTATCTTTTCACGACAGCCTTGCAGCCACGGAACTTTCCAGGTTTCTATGAAATTGCAGCACTACACGTACGTACCTAGTGAAGTAACAGTTTCAGCTTTTGACAATGGATTTACGACCACGAATTTTTCAGCTCCCCTCGTACCTCCCCTGTAAATGTCACAGTCTTATCCTCTCATGATGCCTTGGTTTGATCCTTGAAAAGTCGTGGGGGAGTAGGTTTGAACGTTCGATATGGCTAAAATCCTGGTTAAGGAGCCTTGTATTTCTTATTTCAACAACGTTGACCACCGTTTACTATCAAGTACAAAGAAGGCTCTTACTCGTCCGCCGGTACAAGTACGATAAAAACTAGATTATAGCGCCTAACAAATAGGTACGTTGGCGAATTATTGGATAAGGTGAGTTGCTGCAGGCTGGCTGAGAATAGTTTTCCAAATGATAGGTAATCGATACAACCAGCATAAAACAAGTGACAAATTAACATTGCCAGTATTGGGTTTATTGGTTCAGTCGCTCGCCAACATTATGAGTGACTGGTAACATAAGTATTGATTTCATGAAGCAAGGTTTGATTAAATGTTAAATATCAGAGTATGAGTCAAGAGACATTAAAATTAATAAAGTATTTTAGTGCCTTGAAAGAAAAATATAAAACAGAATAAATCTTGAAAAGGCATGCCCCGATATCGGAACAAAGAAAAAAATGTAGCCCAAATTAGTTCCAAATTCTACCTTAATTTGGGTCGCGGCCAACTTTAAGAACATGATAGTAAAGAAAATGCTTTAGAGGTAATTGCATGACCGATATTCGTGCGTGTATGCGTTTATATAAAGAAAAAATAAATTAGGTAAAGTCTGTCGAAGTTTTTCTATCTATTAAATGTACTAGCCAATAATTATTAGCAAAATAATATACGTATGTTGGTATAAAGAGCTACGCTTCAAATTACCGACGTTTGTACTTAATGTAAGTTATTCTTTAAGAAAAGCATGGTTGTACTAAGAAAGTAAGCTTTAAACTTGAAACTAATAATGTATAAAGTTATATAGCAGTGAATGTCGGATATGCAAAATACATACAAGTGTAAACAATAAAATTTGTAACAGTCTTGGTATTAAAAATATGCAACAAAAATTATATTGTTGGAAATGTGAATCCTTAAAGGCGTTAAAAGTAAATTGAAGTAAATAAAAGTGTTGAAATTGCTAACAAAAGAAAGCGTTGGAACAGAAAACATTCATAAGCTTGTGAAACGAGGCAGAAATGGGGCTAGAACTGATAACAGAAGAAAACGTTAGAAAAAAATACATTTGCTTCACCTTATAATTCCGGCAACAACAACTCTATAAACTGAAGGTAGAAAAGACCCGTCTTACTTGTACAGCGCGTAAGCATTCCACAAAAACTCTAGAACGTGCAAAGGCGAAAATCAATGAGGGGCAATCAAAACTTTATCGGTGTGACCAGTAGAAGTTGGACGTCAATCACAAGGCTAGGTGAATATGCTTCATTCTTTTTGACTGATACCCTTGCTGACAGCCCCGTCTGAGTACCGACCAAGTGTATGAAGTCGATACGAGATATACACTGTCGATGAGCGATAATGTGTGAGTGCAAACTAAAATTCATTGGGATTACTGTTAGCGTTAGTAAAAACAGAGAGATATTCTGGACTAAAAAAATCGTAAGCCCTTATTAAAAGAGAAGCTAGATAAGAATATTTATGCTATATTTTTTTATTCAGTCTATTGAAATATGTATAAAAATTGAACAAGTGTGTACAATAGGAACATACAGTCATATTTATTAAGAGAAGTATAATCTTATATGTATTAGAAAAAATATGAACGTTGAGTAGGAATAACCGCAGTAAAGGGACTTTTACGCATTGCAGTGAACTGCTGTGATCTTGATTACAACATTCTGACAGAAACCGAATATATAATTTTGCAATCATAGGTTTGGCAGCAAAGAACAAAACAATAAGTTGTAACCTTGCATTATATGATAAACTATTATTCACGAAGTTGATATTATCGAGAGATTTGGGAACTAGCTACAAAATGAGAGTTTTATATCTAGTCATATTTACGTAAGAGATTTCTCAGAAGTTGCTTCATGTCACCGTGGAATTGATCAGGATTTTCGAAGGGTCTCTAGAGGTCTCTGCACTAGTTTGACAACCTTTTCATTCGTGTATCCATACAGTCGTACCGCTGGAAATCATGTCATAAAATCTCACATTATTTGCTGGGTTAATTCAGTTTAACCTCTGACGAAATAGCACTGCATTTTGCAGTACCTAATTTTAAAGTCGACCTGAAACGCACATATAGGAAACTCTTTTATAATGCATAATGAATGAAAAATGATACGTTGTTTTCCTATTTAATCGTGCGTTACCCATATTTATTCACTCGTAGACTAATTAATGTATACATTTAATGATCTTTAAAATCATTTAATACTGTAGATGCATCCTACAGTTGAACATCGTTTGCTTCTACGGTCGAAAGGTGGAATTGTGTTATTCTGTTTTTTGTAATAAACACTATATGAGGCGTCTACATTCAGAACGTGCTAAATGATACAAATTTTAAACCCTTTTTTTTTACAGATCCTGATAGAACATGTTCTCACACGTTGATTGGTGCCACTTAACATCCTTAGAAGATAAAACTTATGGTCGAAAATTCAAATTTAAAGAGATTATATTGGTCCTTATTGACCACTACAGTCCGAAGTTATCGGCCCGTGGTCACAAAACAATTTCTGAATTTTGGCCGTCTCCGTTGTCAGGGTACGTAAGGCTAAATAAATCATGAAACTTGACATTGTTCTATAGTTATAAAACTAATGAGAATAATTTGCTGATAAAACTTCACAGATACAAAGTTAATGGACATTAAGTAGATGGCAATATTTGATTCTAGAATGCAACACTGTTTAACAAGTGATACAACAGACAAATAAATATTATGGGTAACTACGCTAAAGTGGTAAAGAGTGAAAAAATCGGAAAACAATAGATAAAAATACCGTCAAGGCGGTTAGCGTCCGTACATACATTGTAATTTTTTGCAATTCATCAACTGGAAAGAAAAAACTAAAATCGTGCACAATTTTTGGCATTTTTTGTACTATAGTATGATTTTTTTTATGTTTTGCATTGAAACTTATAGTCATACAATATTATTTTGGTCGATATCGTTGGGAATTCTAACAATAGTATAGGCCATGGCAACCCATATATATTCTTCCCCAAATAATGGAAGGAATTCCACTCATGATCGTACGTACGAAAATCCGTTCATAACCTACCATGGTTATGCTCTAGCATAATTTATGCTCTACCATATATAGTCTTCAAACATCCATGTACTACTATCTACCATAATAGTCTTCATACATCCATGTACTACCATCGACTTTCGCTTCCTGACAAACCTTAAACAACTAATATTGCCTCCACCAATATCGACCTAAATATACTAAAATCAACGTTATGTTATGGTCGACATATCTACCAAATTCTGTCATCAACCATAATCGACCTTAATCTCTCATACACCACTGTATGCTCTATAAGGATAATTTAGAATATCTTCTGACTTTTAGTTTTATGTGTCCGAGCTTTCGAACAGTTAAACGCTGATCGTCGTCAGGGGAACGAAATTTCAAAACGCTAGAGCTATCTGCACAGCATCAGTATCCTATATACCCAAGTGAAATAGAATTCCAATTAATTCAATTCCTAAGTTACTGAAGAGTCCGGAGGTAAGCTTCTGGAAACTGGATTTGCCTGTTAATGGAATTTTGATTGTTATGAGAGTGAAATGCTTCTAAGAAAAGTCTGGATTTTAGGTTCTTTTCGTTCGCAAGAACTTTCGGTTGGTCAAAATTCATTTGGTGTCCATTCTCTTTAACATGAGTATTTACTAATGAAGCTTACACATCTTGTCTAATATTTTTGGCGTGCTCATCCAGTTTTACAGAAAGTTACCTTCGGGTCTCTCCGATGTAAACGCTATTACAGTCATTACAGTTGATTTGATACACAACGTTATGTTTCGATTGGACATTGCATTATTGTTTGCTGTTATTCAACTTTCTGTTAAACGTGTTTGAAGGTTTACTGGCAAGTTGGATGTTGTGCAGTTTGAGAATTTGGTGGATTTTTTCGGTAGCTCGTCGCATGTATGGTGCCGAGATATATTTCAGCTGATGATTATTGATTCTTGTTCTGTTCCTCTGATTGATAGCTTGATTAATGAATCGAATAGGATAGCCATTCTCCTTCAAAATCTCCCTTATTTGTTGTTGTTCCTCCTCCACATTGTTTTCAGAGCAACAATTCTTGGCAAGGTCCACAAGAGATTTACTTCTGCTCGCTTTCTTGACGCTGGATGGTAGCTGTCAAATTTCAGGTAGTTGTTAGAATTGGTTGGTTTTCGAAAGATTTTGAAGTCTAAAGATCCGTTAGGTGTACGAGAAATTAGGAGAGATAGGATACTGATGCTGTGCAGATAGCTCTAGAGTTTTGAAATTTCGTTCCCCTGATGACGATCAGCGTTTAACTGTTGAAAGCTTGGGCAATGAATCTCAGAAGATGTTTTAAATCATCCTCATAAATATGAACCCTGAGTGTAAAATATTTCGACTTATTTACCACTATATTCTACTATAACCATAACCATTATTATTTTCCGACGGAGGTTCTACATCTAAGCCCCTCATATATTAATATGCATCGACATGTATTCACAGTTAAATTTGTGATCATAGAACGATAATAGTTCTTCTGCCCAAATTTAAGTCCAAGTACTCTCGCTGAGACCAGCAGTCCGGAGCATCGTACCAGCCTACACAAAAACAGCCTAGCAAGCGCTGAGTCCTCCGCATAGGTACTGCGCACTGTACGGACACACCAACAGAACCCAATACTGCCTGCGATACAGCCTTTCTTTCACTCTGCTGCAGCGGGCAGTATATATGATAGATTACTAACGTTTCAACAATCTTCAGACACTATATTGTAAGTTAGAGATCCACTAATTTCAGTTTTCTACGTACCCCCATGGACCGTGGAAAAAGCGGCTTAAAACACGCGGACGTCTGCAATCAGATGAGCATTCACTTACATGAAGGTGCACTGAATGAAAACAGTATATTTCTGTCAATATTTAAGGCCCCAAGTGTATTATCATTTATATACACGAGGGCAGAACTAGAAGCTAATAACGCCATGCGCCAATCATGTAATTATTCAAGTGATATCCTTGCTAATAACATACCGTAAATATTCACACTTAGGTCTCCTGAATCTATTTTTGAGTTTTCTCGAACGCCTGATTCTATTGAAATGTTGTAATCAACGTTACTAAAATTTTAGACGTTTTCTATGACTGAAAAAGTGGCAGTACGTGGTAACTATGTCAATAATTAAGCTGTTTCAATTAAACTAATTTATGTAATGTTTCAATAAAACTTCCGCTTTTCCTCTTATACCTTTAAGTGTCATTAATCCGTATATCGTGATAAAAGCAATAGAGTATAGCCGTAGAAACTTCAAACGTCATGGACGTCTTATAGGGCCCCCGCCTGACCCAGCAGGGGGCGTAGGTTAATGTGCACCCCCAGTGGGAATCGCTGATGTAAATGATATCTTTTTGGCTTCAAAGGTACGTAATGCCGCAGTGAAATGTCTTTGCTTTCAAATACTGCAATCAGTATATGAATTTCCACTAGCAACCTTGACCGATGTTTTCCATAAAATATTCACTTGGCATAGTAACTTTGTTTAGTGGCCTTTATTCTACTGTGAATAAAACAGAGACTGGTTATCATAACTTTTGAATATTTCTCTTCAGTTACGCATACTGATCCCTCTCTTCAGAAAATCTTATAGAACTCGTACTAGATGTACAGAACAAATTCTGAAAACTATTCAAACTAGAGTACTCTGATAGAGCATACCTCTGCCAAGCAAGGCACTGTTAACGAAAAATTCATATTGGTCCTGAGAACTAGGATTTTCTTTTTATCAACACCAAAATTTGTTCATTTATACTTTTTGACATTAATAATAGTTTCTGTAATTTTCTTGAAGAACCATTCGTTGCATTTTCAGTTATAAATTATATGCTGACAGACACTGAGACCAACATGTAGTCAAACACCCAAATGAACGACAGATCATTAACATAATTTGCTCATTTGTACCTGTTAACATTTCTAATAATTCCAACAAGTTTCGCAAATATCTGTCAATAACGTTTTTCGTTATGTTCTGACAAACATTATGACAAACACTAGTCAATCACACAAATGAACAAATTACATAAACCGATCATCACCAACATTTGTTCAGTTGGGTCTTTTAACTTATCTAACAGTTCCTGCTAATTTCACGAAAATCTGTTCACAACTTCTTGGGTGTTGTTACTCACAAGCAGTAAACTTAACATAGAGATAAACAAACTAACATGTGGAGAAAAAACCGTCACAAAAATTTTGTCATTTGCTCTTTTTATTATTACACCAACGGTATCAGCAGCCTTGCGTGCTGAATTGGTGTACTAAAGGTGCTGCGGCCGAGTGCCGAACCAGGTGGCACTTGTGCCAAAAGCTGGTCGCAGCACCCCGTGCAGGCGAGGCGGCAGGTGTGCGCCAGAGCGAGTGCGTTCGTGCATACGTATAGCTTGTAGACGCCCACGCCCTTTCTGAAGTNGGACTTTGCGTGTATATCCTTTGAGAAAATATTACGTATTACTTACTTTTTACTATGCAACAAAAGGATAAATTAGCACGCAATGGGTATAAATAAGTGAGCATCTGATTAATTACATATGTAAATTACTAGAAATTTTAGTAAAGATACTGTAGATGCATCATACAGTTCAACATCGTTTGCTTCTATGGTCGAAAGGTGGAATTGTGGTATTCTGTTTTTTGTAATTAACACTATATGATGCGTTTACATTCAGAACGTGCTAAATGATACAAATTTTAAACCCGTTTTTTTCACAGATCCTGATGAAATTTACAGGGATTGTTAGGTATGTTAGGAGGAACAGATGATTAACTTTTGGTGAAGATATGTCCATCCGTTTGTTTGTTTGTTTGTCTACCTCATTTTTCTCGACGGTCTAACTCAAAAAGTTATGGATGGATTTTTATGAAATTAACATGAGTTGTTAGGTATATAACAAAGAGTAAATGATCAAATTTTGGTAATGATTTGCTTGTTCGTCCGTTCGTTTGTCACTGTTTTTAATTTTATGCTTGTTAGCACAATAACTCAAAAAATAATGAATGGATCTTTATGAAATATATAGGAGTTGTTAGTATTGTTCAAAGACATAAATGATCAAATTTTGGTGTAGATTGGTTTGTTCGTTTGTATGTTTGACTCATGTTTGTCATAACGTTTGTTAACAGTATAACTCAAAAAGTTATGAACGGATGTTCAAGAAAATTGGACAAACTGTTAATAATATGAAAAGGCACAAATGATTAGATTTTGGAGTTTATATAAAGAAAATTATGGTTTCTGAGCCGATTTTAATTTTTTGCTACCGTTGCTTCACATGGCGGAGGTATGCGCTCTCAGAGTGCTCTAGTTGTTTGCTGTTATTCAACTTTCTGTTAAACGTGTTTGAAGGTTTACTGGCAAGTTGGATGTTGTGCAGTTTGAGAATTTGGTTGACTTTTTCTGTAGTTCGTCGAATGTATGGTGCCGAGATATATTTCAGCTGATGATTATTGATTCTTGTTCTGTTCCTCTGATTGATAACTTGATTATTGAATCGAATAGGATAGTCATTCTCCTTCAAATTCTCCCTTATTTGTTGTTGTTCCTCCTGCACATTGTTTTTAAAGCAGTATTTCTTGGCCCGGTCCACAAGAGATTTTACTTCTGCTCGTTTTGTTGACACTGGACGGTAGCTGTCAAATTGCAGATAGTTGTTAGAATTGGTTGGTTTTCGATAGATTTTGAAGTCTAAAGATCCGTTAGGTGTACGAGAAATTAGGAGATATAGGATACTGATGCTGCGCAGATAGCCCTAGCGTTTTGAACTTTCGTTTCCCTGATGACGATCAGTGTTTAACTGTTGAAAGCTTGGGCAATGAATCTCAGAAGATGTTTTAAATCATCCTCATAAATATGAATCCTGAGTCTAAAATATTTCGACTTACTTACCACTATATTCTACGATAACCATAACCATTATTATTTTTCCGACGGAGGTTCTACATCTAAACGCCTCATATATTAATATGCATCGACATGTATTCACAGTTAAATTTGTGATCATAGTACGATAATAGTTCTTCTGTCCAAATTTAAGTACAAGTACTCTCGCTGAGACCAGCAGTCCGGAGCATCGTACCAGCTTACACAAAAACAGCCTAGCAAGCGCTGAGTCCCCCGCACAGATACTGTGCACTGTACACGGACACACAAACAGAACCCAATACTGCCTGCGATACAGCCTTTCTTTCACTCTGCTGCAGCGGGCAGTATACATGATAGATTACTAACGTTTCAACAATCTTCAGACACTATATTGTAAGTTAGGGATTCACTAATTTCAGTTTTCTACGCACCCGCATGGACCGTGGAAAAAACGGCTTAAAACACGCGGACTTCTATAATCAGATGAGCATTTACTTACATGAAGGTGCACTGAATGAAAACAGTATATTTCTGTAAATATTTAGGGCCCCAAGTGTATTATCATTTATATACACGAGGGCAGAACTAGAAGCTAATAACGCCATGCGCTAATCATATAATTATTCAAGTGATATCCTTGCTAATTTAATACCGTAAATATTCACACTTAAGTCTCCTGAATCTATTTTGAGTTTTCTCGAATGCCGGATTATATTGAAATGTTGTAATCAACGTTACTAAAATGTTAGACGTTTTCTATGACTGAAAAAAGTGGCAGTAGGTGGTGACTATGTCAATAATTGAACTGCTTAAATCAAACTAATTTATGTCATACTTCAATAAAACTTGCGCTTTTCCTCTTATACCTTTGAGTGTCATTAATCTGCATTGTATATACGATAAAAGCAATAGAGTGTAGTCTAATTTCAAACGTCATGAACCTGTTATAGGGCCCCCGAGTGACCCAGCAGGGGGCGTAGGTTAATGTGCACCTCTTATTGGAATCACTGTTGTAAATGATATCTTTTTGCTTCAAAGCTACGTAATGCCGCAGTAAAATGTCTTTGGTTTCATATAGTTGAATCAATACATTAATTTCCACTAGCAACCATGACCGATGTTTTCCATAAAATATTCACTTGGCAAAGTAACTTGCTTTAGCGGCCTTCATTCTACTGTGAATAAAACAAAGATAGGTAATCATAACTTTAGAATATTTCTCTTCAGTTACGCATGCTGATCCCTCATTTCACTAAATCTTGTAGAACACGTTCTAGATATACATTACAACGAAAATTCTGAAGACTAATCACACTAGAGTACTCTGAGAGGGCATAAATTTCCTCTGCCAAGCAAGACAATGTTAACGAAAAATTCATATTGGTCCTGAGAACTAGGATTTCCTTTTTATCAACACCAAAATTTGGTTATTATGCCTTTTGACAATAATAATAGTTTCTGTCATTTTTTTTAGAACCATTTGTAGCATTTTCAGTTATAAGTTATGTATATTCTGACAGACACTAAGACAAATATATTGTCAAACCCCCATATGAACGACCGATCATTAACAAAGTTTGCTCATTTGTGCCTATTAACATTTCTAATAATTCCCACAAGTTTCGAAAATATCTGTCAATAAAACTTTTTGCTATGTTCTGAGAAAACTTATGACAAACGCTAGTCAATAACACAAATGAACAAATTAAATAAACCGATCATTACCAAAATTTGTTTAGTTGGGTCTTTTAACTTTTCTAACAGTTCCTGCTAATTTCACGAAAATCCGTTCACAACTTCTTGGGTGTTGTTGCTCACAAGTAATAAACAAAACATAGAGATATACTAACTAACATGTGGAGAAACAATTTAAGCAGTCAAAAAAATTTCGTCATTTGCTCCTTTTATTATTACACCAACGGTATCAGCAGCCTTGCGTGATGAAGTGATGTACTAGAGGTGCTGGGGTCGAGTGCCGAACCAGGTGAGCGATCATTGTGGCACTAGTTGCGCTGAGGAGCAAAGTTACTTGGTTTGCACAGCTACCGTGGGAGCACTTACATTGCCCAGAAATGGAAGTCTAGGATGAGTGCAGGTTGTTGAGCCTGCCGTCGATGGCGCCATAATCCTTGACGACCCGTGGTCGACGGCAGCTGTGCTTACTTTTCTGGCGCCAGTTGGCCTATATGTACCTAACGAGCCAGTGCGTGTGAGTTTGCCAGGTTAGGGTGCAGTCACGTCGACTTTACCTATACCTTTTTTTCCAAAAATTCGTGTAAGTTCATGAAAATACGCCCATAACTTTTTGAGCTATGTTAAAAAAAGATAGACAAACAAAGAAACGGTCCAACGGACCTTCACCAAAAGTTAATCATCCATTCATCGTAATATGCTCAACAATCACTGTAAACTTTGTATAGATACGTCTATGACTCCTTCAGTTATCTCGGTGTCGGACAGGCATACAAACAAACTCGACAAAAACACATAGCCTCTTTGGCGGGGGCAAAGTAGTGGTAGTATTCTCCTTGGCTGCGGAAAATATTGCTAGTTAACTTAGATACACTTCCTCGATGTAACTGTCGTTTTGCAATCAATCATAGCCAGTCATCAGATCGTCCAACTCATACATCTTCAGGATTTTGTTAGTTTATATGGCCGCGCTTACAATCGTTCAAGAGTAAGTCGTTTCAAGTCAAGGAACGTTATGTCTGGACTTTAAAAGTAAAGTTAAACCCAAAGGGAAACACTATTGAGTACCAAGGCTCATAAAACAATGCTTGGTAGATGCAATCGAAAAGTAGGTAATTCACCATAGAGCCGATCACAGATCCCGGTGCTATACAGACGTAATCGAAAAAACTCTGAACTGAATGACCTTTTCTTTGTGATTCGAGTAGCTGTATTATCTGCGTTACTGTGTATCATCAGCGACAAAACTCCTCTAAATTACTGCCGGAAGAGAATCGGTCGTTTTACCGGCGGAGTATCTTCGACAATTGGTCGTTTCTTAAACTGAAGGCGAACATTCGTTCAACTTCGACAGTTCATCAAAATTTGGAGGGCGCGTTAAGATTGTGAGTTCGGGGAGCTGCGTCCCCTGATGGCTCTGAGGCAGCCCCCTGCAGAAAAAAGGGAGGGACTTGTCGAAACAAGATATTAGAACGAGCGCAGGCGATCATAAAAAAATTATGGCATTTGCTGTCAAAAAGTAAATAAATGAATCCCGAGTAAGAGAGGCAGCTTATCTAAGTTTTAGTAGAGTAGAACTTATTTAGATTATCATTCTTAGACGCTTCAGTACATAGATATATCGAATGTATATTGATTCAAATATATCTATGCTTAATTACGGAACAGCGCTTCTTTCAAGCAAATTTCAATAAAAAAAGACGAAAACCAGGAAGGCAGTACGAATGATCGTATACTAAAATCGAATGGTATGGGCAGACTACCCATCATTAGCAAAGATTTTGACATAGTTGACTACATTAAACTGACGCCTATGCGTTTGTCTTTCATATCTCTATCAGATTCTTCCATTCTCCTTTCATTCTCTGTATACATACTTCGATTTCTGAATAAGAGAAAACATATGACCCGAGGAAGAACTTACAAAATCTTTTTCACTCAATTAACTTGGTATCTTTACATGAATAATATTTGAAAGCTTCAGAAAAGTAAAACCAAGAGTTAAATAGTATTCATGAAGCTGAAATTAGCATGTTGCTTTGGCGACTGCTGAAAAACCTACTAGAGTGCAGACTGTTGTAATTAACGCTATCGGTAGTCGCTGTGGCCCCACGGCTAGGCGATTTCGCAAGAAGGTTCGAAAATTTTCACATTTGCCCTGACTGTTGAAAAAGAGTATGCGTTGTCACATAAATAGAGACACTAAGATTCATGAGCTACGGCAATATATGTGCAATATATTGGTGTTGTTTACTTAATACTGGCTTGTAATGGTTGTATTATTGTTGCAGCTAGTATGGTACTTAGGACTCCTGCGGCGAGGTACATGTTCAGTATACGTTACAATGAGATAGTTTACTGACGCATAACCGACTTTTTTTCTGAGCTCGCTGTCTCGAATTCCGCACTGGTAAAGGTAGAGTCCACTTGGCTGCATCTTCTACTGGAAAGTACTCCACGCAGCTGTTTGTGCTGAACCCAGACGAGTGTACGGCTGCAATCGAGCGCAGATCACCAAGAGCTATGGGATCATCGACGGAAGGTTCTCATGCAGCAACCTGTGCTCCCCCGACCCTCCCAGTTTCTGACCAGGACCAGTACCCCACAGCAACTTTGCATGCTGCAAATGCTGACTTAGTACCTCATGGAAGACAAGAGCTCGCCTACCTGGGTGGTATTCGATCTCGCAACCTTCAACATCATGAGATCAGCACTCTAACCTGCCCAACTGCAAGTGCATTACGCCTGCCTGATTTAGAAGAGTAATGAGGGGCCTTCCATTTTCGTGGAAAACTATTTTGCTAGTTGTGCTGCTATTGTAATGTGAATGAATTGCTAAATGTTGGTGCGCAAGGTGCATTGAGTGTAGCTTTTTGTTATAGCTTCAATGATACGCTCATCTGTTTTGTAACTGAAAGAATACTACTTTCTTAGAAGACTGGGTGTTTAAGTTTGGTTTGTATATTGATAGGTTCAAATGCATTTTTTTTCTTTGCTATTATAGTCGTGAAGTTTTCTGGGATGCCCTTTGCTGAGCAGCATCTGTTTGGGGCACTGCATCACAGCCGAACCGGAGTTTCTTTCATAGCTGTGTTGAGTTAGTAGCGATCTCGTAGGACTGTAGGCATTCGCCGCTGTAATTTAAGTAAACACCTGCGTGTGTTTGTTACAAGTGAACTGGAAGGATGCAATTACTGTTCGCTGCGCAAATGTGTGCATTTAAAAAAAATAATACTGGAATTGGTGCCTACATCATGGATCAGTTTGAGTACGGAGTTACTTTACAATGCGTCTTTCAGATTTATAGAGCCCTATGCCATTCAGCATGATTTAGATGTGATTGAAGCCTCGTGTTCTAGGTGGGGGATGAGGCTAAATTCGGGCAAGACTAAGACCATGCTCGTGTCCAGGTCACGTACAGTGAGACCTCCTTTTCCTGCACTCATACTGGATGGTGTATCACTTCCTGTGGTTGATGACTTGGTAATCTTGGG
>LQNS02276481.1:20626297-20637854 GCA_001587735.2 Parhyale hawaiensis | reverse complement strand
ATTCTCAACGCTATCCCGTTAGATAAGTTTTTCTTTTGTTTTGTACCAATCATACATGCCATTAGCCAATTTAACTAGGACAAATTATCGAATAGAAGTGTGATTCACCGGTGAAAATGACGGTAGTGCAGGTAGACAAACAGCTCTCTACTGTACAATCCTGTAGTCATTTCCTCTCCGGGTCTATGGAACTGACACTGGCGGCCGTTTCGGTGTCATTTTGGCGATGAAAGCGAAGTCGCTTGGGTTAAGCGGGGGTGTTGGAACAGGATTTGAGGGTTTGCTGTAACCTGGGCAATAACAACGATTGTTATATTTGGAGGGGGCATGCTTCTCTGCGCCATAACTAAACTAATGTTGGAATTCTAACTTCTCAGTGCTGTATCCTTTTCAAATCCTTTTCGTACATTTTATAGATAAAGACAGGAGGGGTTTGGGGTCAAACCCATACAGACTAAATTGTTGCAACACTAGCGGAGACGATAAACTCACGATATGGCAACGCTGTCACTGGCCGCGGGGGTACAACCCCATTTTATGCACCTAGATAATTTAAGGATATTTTGGTTAGACGGAAAACAGAATTGCGGAAAAATCAAGTGCGGTTTACACATTTGCCGAGAGGATGTTTGGGGCTTAAAATATTTGACAATATTTGAATTGAGCGACAATTTTTTTGATAGGAAACATTTATCGCTAAAATAATTTGGCATAAAAATATTGGTTTATTGACGATTAGCGATAGCTTGGTTTGGCGAAGCATATTAAGAGGATATTTTAGTTTGAGGCTGAAATTTTGAGCGCAGTGAGTTTTGATGAGAGAAGTTTATCGCATATTTTAGTTGACGGAAGATTTTTCGACGTCTAAAGAATTGCTAAGGCACATTTGTTGCCAATAAATAGTTGGTAATTATTTTCGTCGTAGTTTTGTTTGAGACAAAATAATTCGGGGCATTTCAGAGAGGCCGAACTTTCATTCAGCGTGAATGAAAATGTAACGATATATTTTTGCATTAAAATAAAGTGTAGTAAACATTTTAATGCTTTTCTCGGGTGTGACAACAATTTTTGTATGTACAACAGATTTTACCAGCGAAAATTGGCGAGTTATACGTTATGAGGAATAGTAAGTTGCGTTTAGATTTTTGTATGCTAGACAGTCAACCCCATTGAAAGAAGTGCCACACACGAGATAACATTCTTCGATCTGTAGCGATGTTGCCTGCTACGACCGTGATCCTGGCGACATGATCCATTTCTGACTCCACAGGTGTATCATACAGCAAAGTTTTCATGTGGCCCCAGAAGAAGAAATCCAACGGATTGAGGTTTGGTGATCTTGCAGGCCATGCCACCGGACCATTTCGCCCTATCCACTAGTTCAGAAACGTGTATTAAGGGTCTGGCGAACAGCTCGGTGGTGATGGGCAGGGGCCCCGTCATGCTGAAACCACATGCAACCGAGTGTTGCCAGATTGTAAGGTAAAGCTAGAAATAACATGCACAGTTCGCACATATATCCCAGTTAACAACTTAAAGCTACGCAGCTCGAAAACTAACAAGTTTTAGAAATTTTGGTATTCATGAAAAAGTGTTTGTTTTTGGTGTCCCTATCTACTGTAAAAGTCTGTACAAGTTGTTTCTGAACACCGTGTTTTAGTTTAAGAAGACATTACCTTTCCGGTGGTCCTAAACAGCCCATAACTTATAGTCATAACTTCAATTGATGAAACAGCTCTTATTCTAAAGCAATAATAATAATAATAATAATAATAATATCGTCTAGCACAGGAACACCAATCACAACCGCTGCGAGATTATTGGGGCTCTTCTCATTAGGAAATAACCTAAGATCAACAATCGGGCCACGCGATCAAAGTGCATTATATAACTTTTTATTACACTGTGCAGTAGAACTATAAGCTCCAACGATATATGTAACTTTGCAGCTCGACAGTATTGCCATGATTTCACACTCGACTGAAGATATAAATAAACCTCCTCCCTTTACCTGAGCGCACTCTTACGCTACTTACTGCGGGACTTTCGCATACTTTTTTACGCTCTAGTCTATGCCACAATAGTTTTAGCAATTAGGTTGAAACCCAAGAATACATCATAGCCCTGAAAAAATGCATGTTGATGAAAATGATGTTTAAAAAATCAGCTAGATCTATTATAAACGCTGCCAAACGGTGACGATAAAAATTGGAATTTTAGAAACTCGAAAATTAATATAATAAGACTGTTATGAATACATATGGTTACACTTTCGACGAAACATATAATACATATACAGTATATTACTCGAAAACATTGCAAAATTCAGAATTAAGGGCCCTAATTTAAGATATCATCATAAACTCAACCTAATCTAATTATAGCAAGTACGGCTCAACTTAACCTAACTTTATGTACTTGAACATTCTGAGCCTGATTAAACCTAACCAATAGAGCATTTAAAGTAGCGCAACCCTATGTGAGAGAAATTTTGGCTTTTGTTAACGCAAGATTGTATAATTAAATCATTGACTGAACCTAAGTTTAATTACACTTCTATGGAACTTAGTAGGGCGTTTGGCCCGCTGTTGTTCGTTCTGTATACTAGAAACATGGTCTCTTCACTGGAAAACACGATGATCAACTATGCTGACAATTCCACTTTGATAGCAGTGATACCTGCTCCTCGCATGCGGAGTGCTGTCGCCCAGTCAGACATTAGTGCCTGGTGCTCGGTCTGGAGTATGAAGCTGAATGCCAGTAATACCAAGTAGATGATTATCAATCGGTCTCGGATACTTGTACGGCAGCATCCACATCTGGAGATAGATGACACTTTACTTCAGAAGTTTAGCTCTTTGGAGATTCTTGGTGTTGCCTTTGATGAAAAGCTTACTTTTCAGTCGCTTATTAGACGCCTGATGTTACGTGCTTCCACTAGAATTGGGCTCCTGCGTAAGGTGATTTCTGTGTTTGGTGACAGTGAGGTTGTCCGCAGATGTTTTTATGCTGTCTTTGTTGGAGTATTGCTCTCTGATCTGGACTTCAGAAGCTGACACTCACTTGCGTCTGTTGGACCGACTAGTTAATTCAGCCAGCAGGCTGTGCGCGAATAATGATCTGGTGAACCTGTCCCACAAAAGATGTGTGGCCGAACTCTGTATGTTTTATAAGCTGTAGAACAATGAGAGACATTGGTTGTATTCTTCAGTCCCTGTCCTCAAGGTCTTTAGGAGAGATACACGTGCTACGGTAGGCGTGCACTCTGTCACGTTGGAGGATGTTGGATGTCGAACTAATCAGTTCGGTCGGTGCTTCGTACCCTAGTTGGTTAAAGTTCGGAATTTATTGCCGGCATTGGCCTTCGGTCATATTAGTCTGCAGGCGTTTAAGTCAGCTGCTCATGTCTTTTTGCTGGGTTTTCTTTAGCAGCGTTTCGGGCTTCTCGGTGTTACAGAGTGCTTCATTTTACCTGTCCGTGGGAGCTCGAACGCGAAGTTTTAACAATAACAACAACCTAGCTCAGTAGAGTTGATGGTATAATATATGCAGTGTCTAATCGTGATTCATTGAAACAAATTTACTATTCATTAGCTTATTCCTTGTTAATTCAAAATATTATTATCTGGGGTGCAGCCCCTTACTGTTGCATTCGTAAACTAGAAGTTTTGCAAAATAATATACTGAGGCGAATACTTCGCGTAAAACGAGATCGAAGTACTATACCGTTAATGAATCGTAGTGATATGTACCGCGATTTACATATGTTGCAACTTCAAGATGTGTATAACTATTCGCTTCTTACATTTTTCCGATCGCTCATACATAACCATCCTCTTGTCTTTCAACAATATTACGGATCACTCATACCTCATCAAAACTACGAGATGAGACGCATTATTCTTAATCTTCCAAATGTTCGTGTTGATGTAGAGAAACGTTCAACAATTTTCCAAACAGTATCACTTGTTAATCGAATTCCTACACACCTACTAGGTCCTATATATGTCTAATGACGCCTTTAAAGGCGGTTTAAGGATTATGTTATGCAATTGTATTAGTCTAATTACTACTTGTTACCCAAAAAAGTTCTACAACTTTTCTATGGGTTATGCAGATATATTACTGTACGTACATTGTACTCAGAAAGTTTTCATTATTGTAATGTTTATGTGTGTGTGTCATAAACCTATCAAATCAAAATAAAAAAAAAATCAAAAACTCATTATAACTTTACCGAATATATCAGAGCTAACATTTACCTATCATCCATCACTTTACGAACGTCTTGTAACCTAAGTTACTAGACTCTAGTCGAAGTTAACAAAGAACTTTCCTTTGAATGAAATTAATCCACCAATGACAGTCGAATAGAACTGAAACACTTCAGAGTTAACCCCATTTGTGATAAGGCAAATAAGCAGGCTATACTTAAATTAGCCACATAAATTAGCCGCAGCAAAAGTAGGTGGAAATATTACTCTCGACTCTAATCACACTCAGTATGGTTTTATGACATTAAATACATGGCTTGCCTGAGAGTATTAAGTTACTTACGATTGTGTAAGACTAAATTCGGGTCAGCTGAAATAAATGCGCAATTTCATTTACAGGTGCATATATCATTCCTGAATCTCAGGTAGGGTACATACTATATCGGTTTCTCAAAGTGCATAACGTATGCTAATTAAGTACCCTTAAACCTAAACTAATATAATTCGTAACCGTATTAAAAGCTTAAGTTACGAGTTACAGCTCCTCGTGTACTACACTACGGGAATGGCTCCGGTCATCCTGAAGCCACTGCTCGAAATATGGCAATCGGTCCTTACGAACAGGACATGTTTCGCAGGATTGCGAACTAGCTAATGTAATCCCGATACATAAGAAGGGGGATAAGAAATGCCCCAACAACTATCGACCAATCAGTCTTACATCGTTCGTCAGCAAAACCATCGAACGCCTCTAAAAAAATCGGATAACTGATCAACTGAGGATGCATCAGCTCATATCTGACTCTCAGCATGGTTTCCGAAATGAAAGAAGCTGCTTAACAAACCTATTGGACTTCTCTCAAAAGTTACAGACATTAAAGATGAAGAAAATGGTGTAGACCTTGTGTACTAGACTTCCAAAAGGCTTTCGACAAAGTCCCCCATCAACGGCTATTGATAAAATTGGAATTCCATGGCATCCAGGCCCGGGAGACTATTTTCGATAGATCCAAGCATGGCTTACTGGTCGGCAACAGCGAGTCAAGCTTGAAGGAGAGATGATCGCCTGGACTCAGGTATCATCAGGGGTTCCACAAGGTAGTGTGCTTGGCCCTCTTCTCTTTTCAATTTACATCAACGATCTCGATCTTAACATCCGTAGTAAAATCAGTAAATTTGCTGATGATACTAAACTATGTCATCCTGCCACGAAAAGAGCAGAGCTCCTACAAGACCTTGACCACCTCGTGGAATGGTGCACAACTTGGCAGATGAGCTTTAATGCCGAAAAATGTTCAGTAAGGCACATAGAGCTTGTGAACCCTTCAACCCCATTGAAAATGAACGGGATGGTATTGGCTGCTGTCACCCAACAATGTGAGTTGGGAATCACTATTACAAACATACTACAACACAGTCAGCAAGTTGACAAGAGTGTGAAATTGGCAAGCAGAGTACTGGGATTCATAACTAGAAATTTTGAATACAAGTCCAAGGATGTCATCATTCCCTTGTACAAGGCATTAGTGAGGCAACACTTAGAATTTGCTGTCCAATTCTGGTCGCCTCGTCTGTGTAAAGATATCGATAGCATGGAAGGAGTCCAACGCAGAGCAACGAAATTGATACCTCAGTTGCGAAATAAGCCGTATGACTGTCGCCTAAAGGAACTTGGTCTGATCTCTCTCGAGTAAAGGCGACTCAGGGGCAACTAATGGAAACATTCAAGTATTCGAATGGCCTCAACGACGTACCTACAACGGGACTCTTTGAAAGAGACCTCAATGATCGCTTGCGAAACAACGGTCAAAAACTCAAGCATAAAGCTCGAAGAACGACCTTAAGTCAGCAGTTCTTTCCGTATTTCATAGTAAGCATTTGGAATAGACTCTCTCCGACGTTGTGAGTGCGGAGTCAGTCAACGCGTTTAAAAATCGGCTTGACATACATTGGGAGAGACATCCTCCACAACTAAGAACTATTCCTCCAGGAGTTGCAAGCTCTTAACGGCCAAGGCTTCTTAGGCCACCTTAATCCGTCTTCTTCTTCTCTCTCCCGCTCCAACTACAATGCCCGGCATCTTTCAGCTCCGCATATCAGCGGTTCTTGATCGTGCTTGCGTGCATTTATGATCGTCTCTGTGGCTGGGATTCTTCCCCCTTTTTCACTCTCTTTTTTTCTTCTTTAATCCAGTCCTATATATCCTACTAACAGAATGGCAATAGCTCATAGAGGGGCGGGACGTAGGTTCCGGTGTCTCTTTGGGAATGGGCCTATTGGTTCGTCTACTGCCGCCTATCTAATCTAACCTATGTTGACCTAACAAAGCAGATTCTAGTGAAACTTAATAAGTGCTCTCAAGCAATTTAATGCTAGGTTCACTAGTCATAAGAGACTCAAATTAAACTAAGCTGACTTTTAACAGATAAAAGTTAGGTTAACCCCACTTGAAAGATCTTAACCGAATTTATTTTATTCTATTAACATAAAGTAAAGCTATTGTCTGAGGTAACCCCTACAGACTCTAATCACACTTATCCACTTATTTCATCTAATAAAACAAAGGCTGGATTGACCTATCTACACCAGTGTCATCCCAGTGTTGTGGCAGGCCAATCTGGCTAGGCTCTCTCGTCACAAATTCAATTGCAAGCAGCAATAGAACATTTTACGAGAAAACTTCACTGCGGCGAATGCTTCCTAAATTCTTTATTTCTTCAACAAATAAAAGTTGCGGGAGTCCCTAAAGTGAAGCCATCTAAAGAATAGGCAACGAGAGGCCTAAAGTGAAGAGATTGTGAGCATCTGAGGACTAGGAGGAGGAAGGGAGCAGGAATTTTATTGAAGTCTTCGGTCTTTGTTGACGATTGAACGGTAATATCAAATTCAGCTACAAAGTGCAGGAGTTAACGCAAATTATCGCCATTGGTGCCAACCTGCTCGGGCATCAGCAGTGACTATTAATCATTTATGTTCCACATTACGCTTGGCTTTGTCATTTTCGCTTTTAAAAATGGATAGAGATCAGGGCAACTATTCGATGTAGACTCTGCATTAGGTTAAACTGCTGGCAGTACGTAGACGGACCAACAGGCCTATTCCCAGAGAGTAGCCGGGGCTCACGCGAATTACAGCGATATATAAAAATAACTTAGATATCTAAGTAAGAAACGAAGAAATAACTCAGCTTAGGAGGGGAACAAGCAAGCACGATTAACTGCAGCAGACCGTTGGGGGGGGGAGGAAGGAGGGACGATAAGTTAGTTGGGGTATGACAGACAATGAATCAGGGTGGCCTCGAAAGATTTGGCCGTTAAGAGACGTTTAGCTCTGGAGGAGCTCGTAGCTGTGAAGGGTGTTGCTCCTCAGTGCTTGTCAATACGATTTTTGAACGCACTGACTGTCTCTGCACCGACAACTTCGGAGGGCAGTTTATGGTCACTATTGTGTATGGGAAAAAATAGTTCTTCGAATTGGATGTTTGACTTTTTGGCCGATATATCGGAGGCGATCATCAATGCCTCTTTCAAAAAGTCCTGTAATAGGCACGCCATTGAAGACAATCAAGAACTTGAATGTTGCAATGAGTGTATGACGTCATTTTTCGACAGATATGAGCCCGACTTCCAGTAGGCAACGCTCATATGTCATGTTTAACTGCTGCGATATCTATTTTGTTACTTTGTGTTGAATTTTTCCATTTTATCTAGGAATATCTTTGCATTGATGTTACAATCAAAAGTGAACAACACACTCTAAATGCGTGCGCACTAGTATTTGATACAGAGGTACTTGCTATGAATTATATCCTTTTCTATTTTATGCTACAACTTCTTGGTAGTGAATATAAGGACTCTGCCTGCTGATGTGACACTCTTGCCCATTTGGTATCCTTGTTTTAGTTCGCGTATGAAAGTTGTTCACAGGCCACGTTGTTGGGCGTAGCTACTTATTCTATCTCGTTCATTTCCAATGACGCTGACACATTCTTCGGCCCCATGTGCTTTAGTGAATTAGTTGACACAGAGTTCATCTGACACGCAGCAGTCCATTTGACGAGGCAGTCAATGTCTTTTTGGAACTCGATTCTATCGCTGCCCGATACAGTATAGTATAGTATAGTGTCATTTGCAAATATACCGATTTTGCTGCGGATGTTGAGATCAAGATTCATTGATGTAAATTATGAACAGGGGTGGGCTGAGTACACTACCATGTGGAGCCCAAGATGAGGCCGGTGTCAGTTGCTCGTCATTCCTTGGAGTCTATTACCGACCAGTGATCCATGATCGAATCCAGCGTAAATAGTTTTCCTTGAGGGGGCGGGTTTTAATTTTTCTATTAACCACTGATGAGGGACTTTGTCCAATGCCTTTTTGGAAGTCAAAGCAAACAAAGTAAGGTATATTTACTTCATCTCTAATTGCCATAACTTCGTCTCTCCTAGCTGTCTGGGAAACCGTATTTGGTATCGGAAATGAGCTAGCACATCCTCAGTTGTTCAGTGATGCGCTTCGTCGGGGGCGTTCGATGGTTTTGCTGACAACCGAGTTAAGACTGATTGGTCGATAGTTACTGGGTCTTTACTATTCCCCCTTTTTATGTACTGTATCTGGGTCACGTTAGTCACTGTCTATTCCTGTGGAACTTCTGCGGTGAATTAGAGGTCTATTGAATATTTTGTGCAGTGACGCTGCAATGACAGGAGCCATTTCTCACAGAACTCGGGGAGAAAGATCATTTGGGCCAGTGGATTTCTACACATTCAGGTGTGGCAAGCTCTTTAAGGACGCCATGCTCCGTTAAGACACCTGTGCCTAAGGTAACTACTGCCAGTGGTTCTGGCTCAGTAATATTCGCAACATTTTCAACATAAAATACCGAGGTGAAATATTTGTTCAAAATTGTAGCTCTGTCTCTTGGGCCATTGGTGATTTCACACTCGGATGCTTTGAGTTAACCAATGTATGCTTTCTTTATTGAGCCATCTTTCATTTACATGCTTATACATTAGAATAAATCTTTTTGTTGATTTCCAATACTTAGTTATTGAAAAATGGCAAACCAGTCATTTTATTCGATGTAGTTTATGTTTATGACCAAGATAAAGGTAACATCGACTTGAGCTCTGAAATTATAGTATGAGTTACCGCAAATTTAAAAATTGAGCCCTACGTAGTGTGTGATTTGCAATAAAGTTGCTAACAATTAAAAACATAATTTCCGCAACTGCTAATTTTCTTTGACACTAGTTTGAAAATGCAATGAAAAAATCACTTAAAGCTGATATGAGTTTGCTCAAGTTCGAGACACTCAATTGTTCAGTCCACTAAGCGTTAACTTGTGCCGCTCAAGCTGCGGTACTGAACGTTCGATTCCTCACTTAGGATAGAATTTTTTTTTATCGTCAGTCACAAAGTAAGTACATCTGAAAGTACTTCAAACTCAACCCTGACAAAAAGTATTCAATGAAATAGAAACGCAATCATAAATTTATGAACAAATTTACTGATAAACAGATAAATACACAACGAACTTCAACATAGTGTTGCTTATGCATAGATAACGGCTTTGCCGAATTAACCTACATGGGGATCATTTCTGTCATGAAATAACGTACTTGTTTCTCATTTTAGCTAACCCGTTTTAGAGGCATGGACGAAAAATGATACTCCACTTAAATTTGCACTATCCCGTGCAGTATATTGCGATGGAGCAGAGCCTCTTCCCGGCTGCATGCATCTCCCACTCTCGACACAAAATCTCCAGATTTTTTTGAACCATTTTCCACTCCCTGACACGGGTTAGACTTGTGAATATTCTGGTTGACTGTGCAATCTTTGAGTGTAAAAATTCTTTCTTTTTCACAGAGTTATTGCTTATGGAAGGGGAGAGCAAACTTCTTTGACGGTTTGGGAGCTAGCGAGAGAGATTTAGGCGGTCTATGAAATGTTGCTGACAATGTAACAATATATATTCTTTTTACTTGAGATTGCTGGGATTTTGAGAGAACTTCCGTAACGCTTGGAGTGGTGTTGGTAGATAGCTTGACGATGCTTCCTGCCTTGGGTGTTTTCTTTTTTGCATAGCTTACAGTTATTTTCAATATCCAGATATCAAATGCGTGTTATTTGCTGATGATGCGGCCTTTTATATCACTAATGATAATTTTGATCGTGCTGTAGATAGACTTAGGCTATTCATATCCCGTTTGTCATCTTGGTTACATATAAATAGACTAATACCACATGAAATGAAAACTAAACTGATGTTAATAACAACAAAAGACACTCCTCAACTACCAGAAATATTTTTTAACAATGTGAAGCTTGAGTGGGTCAAGGAGATCAAGAACCTTGGTGTGGTGGTTGACTCTAAGCTCTCATTTTCGAGGCATATAAATGATGTTTGTGTAAAGCTTAGCAGAACACTGGGAATGTTTCGTTCAGTGGCAAGAAAATTACCGTTGCCGACACTAGTCGAGATTTATTATGCCACTGTCTACCCCCATTTGATTTACTGCATTGAGATATGGGGAGGTGCGCCACTGTCATCTAGAGTCGTATAATTATTCTGATGAATACCATACTGCGTGCAATATTAAATGTTCAAACAATAAATCATGTACCTGTACTGCATATAACGGATATGCACAAATCACTCGGACTCCAACGACATCTTTCGATATTTTTTACTCAAATTAGCACTGAAATTTTTATATGATGACCGGATTTTTTATGATAAGTATTTGTTACCTCTGCTACCGCAGCACAATTATGCCGTGAGAAGAAATAAATTTATGTTGCCCTCTGTGGGATTGAACATTGAAAAGCAAGGTACAATATTCCAACTGGTAAAGCTAATTAATAATATCCATGATGAATTGTTACCAATGCCCACCCACACTTTAAAGAAGGCCTTTAAGAATAGAGTTTTTAACCCATGATGATGTGCTTACAGTGGATCCAATACCTTTTGCAAATTGTGTACTGATTTATTTGTTGTTAGTTTTATGCATTGCTAGCTATTCTTACTGATTATTAGCTATACGAATTTTTATATGTTCCTCCTGTTGTTATTTTCTCTGACATATTGACGAAATTGTATCGTTTTATCGTAGCAGCGAATCTTGATGTGGCCGGGCGCTCCGCGTTGCCACCTGTCTGGGGTTTCAGCGTGGGTTTGGCGCTCGGCCGCTTCAATGGGTGGGCAGCTGAAACCCCAA
Source organism: Parhyale hawaiensis (assembly GCA_001587735.2). Taxonomy (NCBI): domain Eukaryota; kingdom Metazoa; phylum Arthropoda; class Malacostraca; order Amphipoda; family Hyalidae; genus Parhyale; species Parhyale hawaiensis. Next base: position 20,626,415 of record LQNS02276481.1, on the reverse strand, counting down.
AACGTGCGTCTTAATTCTCTAACCCTTTTTCTAGCTTCTCGATCTCAGCAGATGTTTCCTAGATGACTTTGCGGAACTTGAGGTGGCCGAGCGCGCCGCACTGCCACCTGTCTGGGGT
>LQNS02276481.1:20575434-20590227 GCA_001587735.2 Parhyale hawaiensis | reverse complement strand
AACTCAGTATTTGACCATATTTGGTCCAAAAGCGAATATTTTGTTGTTGGATTTTCCGGAGAATATCGTGTAGGAACAGTAATCATCGGAAAGTAAGAGTAGCCAGCTATAAGATCAATGAAATTCCTAACACAGAACAAATAGGAAAATACATGGTAGAGCCGTGAAAGAGAAATGTACACAGACACCCTCTTAGAGCCTGGACTAAAATGATCATGTCTTTGCTTGGAAAGTGACTGAAATTTTTGCAAGAGGCGATGAAGAAGACAGTTATGGTTGAACTTCGTTCCAGCGAAAATCAGAGCTTCTTGCAAGTTAAAGCTACCGCTATCCAACAGTAAAAAGCGTAACGTGCAGACACAGGGACGTACACACGGACAGATGGAGCAGAATTTTAATATAGATATATTCCTCGTGATTATATTTGTCCGTTGCCTTCTCCATAATAATTATTTTCTTCTCTTCATTTCTGTATCTTTAGTAAAGAATATCTCCGTATTCCACGCGTTTATTATCGTCTGCTGCTGCCTCCTAAACAAAATAATTGTATTCTCCTGTCCATTTGTGCATCTGTAGCATAAAAATAACTGTGTATGCCACGTGATTATGTTTGTCCGGTGCCTTCTCCACAAAAATATAATTTTCTTCTTTTCATTTGTGTATCTTTAGCAATAGCGGCGCCTGGCACCATCTTCAAAGCCCCTTCTCGTGATCGAGAGGTCTGCCCTGAACGCAGCCAAGTGCTGCCTTGAAAAGGTTTATTGATCAATATCATCAATAAGGAAGCAGGCTCCTCACAGGTTCTGCTTCTCAGCATTGAGATGAAGGCTTGCTCGAGTGCTCTGTTATTCGGGGAAAGCTGGCTATTGCGCCTTCCTATTGCCTATGTCTCGTATATGGCTAATGTCCAGTCCGACAAGCCTCACTATCTATTCATAAGAAAAATATCAGTTCGGGCTCGTAAATTTATAAATTTGCGGAGCCTAGCACGATGGCTATCGCCGATTGTACGATGGAGATGGTGTGTAGACCATCGCCAATGGAAAAACTACGATGTTAAGATGGAATATCGCAATAATTCATCAGCGATAGCGATGGTCCGATGGAAATCGTATCGAACAATCGGCGATAGCCATTTTCTCCATCGGCGATGGTGTTATGAAGAAGAAATGGTCAGATGAAGTAACTGAACATGCCATCGGCGATGGCATACGATGGGCATCGTCATCGGTTGTACTTCCGATGCAGATGAAATATGGCTAAAACTACAAAAAAAACCTTACGAGTTTGAAACATTCACTTTTTAGTAACAATAAAGCAAAGATGAGGTTACGAAGTTCATTTTAATCCAATTTCCAGATCTAACAATGCCAATTAATAACCTGGATCTTAGATTTCGCACCTTTTATCAGCTAGGAATAGTATTACTGGTTTGAAAATCGCACACAGGCCGAGGTTATAAGAGACACTACTTTTTTTCAATGTTTGTGTTTTGGGATGTTTTCATATTTAAAACGTGTTAATTAATGCGATGGTCCATCGCCGATTGTGACGTCCTACGATAGCCATTGCCGACGATTATTTCATCGTAGGTCATCGAACATGAAAATTGGCTATTTTTGGTTCCGATGCCGATGGAGCGATAGCCATCGTACCATCGATTTGCCATCTTACCATCGTAACATAATCGGAGATGCCGACTTCTGTAAATTTATACGTACATTCCTATATATCTATATATATAGTTAATGCAATTTGATATCACTTGAGAATTTAGTTGAACTAAGCACAATAAAGCTAGATAGGATGTAAAAGTAGGCATCTTCCTAAAATTTACTAAAATTCAAATAATTCGCAATTATTAAAATGAACGTTTCGGACGCAATCGGCCCATCATCAGCAATTCTCAATGGATAAGGAATCACATTCAACTGGGAAGTTTACAACACATGCTAACAAAATAAACTGAATTAAAAACTTACTTAAGAACAGCCGGTGACAAAGAGAAGGGTGGCACTTTGCATATCATTGAGTTCTGGTTCAAGTTTGTGAATGTACACTGATTCTATGGTTCTGAGATTCTGAATACCAATGGTGGAAGCAATTATTTTGAAATCATTAATGGAAACTGCACTATTGCACTGAAAGGCGTGATCACGATTAGACGAATGGGAAGGGGTGGATAAAGGTTTACCGGTCATGGAACTGACACCTCTGTGCTCGGCAACTCTGGTAAAAAGGCTACGAGTGGTGGCACCAACGTAGCGCATTCCACACTTGGAACAACTAAAAGTGTATACCAGAGACGAACGCAGAGGTTCAGGCAGGCGGTCCTTATGGTAGAACAGGGAACCAATTCTGAACTTATAGCCCAAAATGATACTAAAATTTAGTATAGGGAAATATCTCGTTAGCAATTTAAGGAGATCTGTCCGTAGTTTACAGGACTGGGGACCAAAAAAAAAAGGGAGAACCAAGTATGTACAATTATTAACTGGTTGATTGTTGCCACCAGAGTAAATTCTATCTAAAAATGAATTTATTTTCCTTTCTATAAAAATAGACTGAAAACCATTGGATATAAAGTATTGCTTAAGAAATTCAAACTCTAAATGCAGGCTGATAAAATTAGAACAAACATTCCAAGCACGATGTAAAAGAGGCGTAACACTACTATATTTCAATCGGTTGTCACAGTAACTAAAAAAAAGTGGTGCCTAATCCTGAAAATGTTGATTTACGGTAAACAGATGTCCTAAAAACATTGTCAACGCGATGAACAGCTACATCTAAAAAGGCTAGTTCATTGTTCTGCTCTATTTCACTTGAGAACTTTATATTACTATGTTTCGAATTGAGGTAGTCTAAAAACATTTGCACATGACTCCGATCTCGAAATAACAAAAAGGTGTCATCGACATAGCGTTTGTACTGGATTGGCTTAAATTCAGATGGACAGTCATCAAGCCACAGTTTCTCGTAAAAACGCAGAAATATGTTGGCAAAAGTTGGTCCTAGGGGCAGACCCATACCTTGCCCATCCCGTTGCAAGTAAAATTTGGAATAAAAAATGAAACACGAATCCAAAACAGAAAGTTCTAATAGCTTCTTGAATAGTGACTTGCTATAACCCAAATAAAGAATCATTTGCAACATTGAAGAGACGGTTAATGATGATACCTATGGTTTCGGTGAAAGGAATATTGGTAAACAGACTTTCTACATCAAATGAGCCCATTGTTACCTGATCGGTAGCTTGTATGCTTGATAAAACACTGCAGAAGGAATCGGAATTTTCTACGGTATACTCATTAATGGTGAGAGGCCGCAGAATAGGTACTAGGTATTTGACAATATTGTAGGAAGGTGGATTGTATGCAGCAAAAATGGGACGCATTTGAAACTTGGTTTAAAAATCTGGATTATGGTTTTTTGGCAAATCATATAATATCCCCGGACCAGAGCCAGAAGTAAACAGCTGATGATATACTTCATTTGAGATGATGTTAGATTGCTTAAATTTACGCAAAAAGTTGTTTATGCGATCTTCTAGTTTTGTTATAAACTTGGATATTGGGTCAACAATTAGAACAAACCTAAGGGAATCATTGAGTACAGCATTAAGACTATTGACATATTTGTGCTTATCCAAGATGACTACCCCGTTACCCTTGTCCGGTTTGGAAACAACAACGTCAGGGTTCGCAGAAAAATTACGAAGTAAAGATAAATCTGCTTTTGTAATGATGGATCAAAAAAATCTTATGCGATTTGAAATTGAAAAAATATTATTGTAAAAGATTGCGAAAATTTGTCGTAAATTCGGGAAGATTTGTGCAAGGTAATGTTTTTAAACGGGCATATGCCTTTTCCGCATAAGAAAAATAGTTAACAAAGGATAGCTTGTATATTGGGAGACAAAAGTCTAACCCAAATGCTAAAATGAATTTCAACCCATCTGACAAAACACTCGCACTGAAGTTCCAAATTACACTATTAGGGTCGACAGGAGCCAGTTCATTTTCCATTTTCAAATTATGAAGCTTACGACTATGGGTGGCGAGAGTCTTCCGGCGGAAGTCCTCAGTTAGGTTTGACACTGCCCGTTTCAGAAGCACGGAGTCAAGGAACGAAAACAATCCATTTGCCTGGCGCTCACAGTCCTGCTGTTTCTTGGTTAGGTTTTTCAGTGTTTTCCGTTTGAATCTGATTTCGTTGATGAGCAGCTTTGCTTGCCAGGAACGATAGAGAGACGATGACTGAAGAGAAGTTCTGTACAACATGAATCGCAGGAATTTAGGAAATACATTGTAAGTTTTGCATTTCACCAAAAACTGTATGTCAAGTTCTGCTTTCATGCGTTGCTTGGTAGTGTTCAGGAGGTCCTTGAATAATTTACATCCACATCCGCCGTACAGTTGTTGGATATAGTTAATACAATTTGATATCACTTGAGAATTTAGTTGAACTAAACACAATAAAGCTAGATAGGATGTAAGAGTAGGCATCTTCCTAAAATTTACTAAAATTCAAAGAATTCGCAATTATTGATATGAACGTTTCGGACGCAATCGGCCCATCATCAGCAATTCTGAAATGGATAAGGAATCACATTTAACTGGGAAGTTTACAACACATGTAAACAAAATAAACTGAATCAAAAACCTACTTAAGAACAGCCGGTGACAAAGAGAGGGGTGGCGCTTTGCATATCATTGAGTTCTTGTTTAAGTTTGTGAATGCACAGTGATTCTATGGTTCGGAGATTCTGAATGCCAATGGTGGAAGCAATTATTTTGAAATCAATAATGGAATCTGCACTACTGCACAAACAAACTTGATTGTGTCCAGTTTCACTACTTCTTTACCTATCCAGAGCATCTGGAGTCTTCGGACGGTGTCCATTTGATGTTATGCATGCCACCCTATGCGATAATACTGACCACGGTGTTATTTTCCCTGGTTGGATGTCAATTTGTGCCCAACGGTAGGCCTAACAGCGAGTTATTTTCACAGCGCATGTAACCACTAGCAGCTGGTTTATCTGGCATTCTTTTAAATAACAGTTCAGCAATTTTTTTAATTCTTTATTTTCAAATTAGTGACTTCTGAGTTTGCCGTGGTATTTTTCCAAGTAACTTTGCTGCCTGCACGGTGTAGCTATTGGAATATTTTTCTTCACTGATCTGCCACCATCTCTGTTAGGAATACGTAACTCACCGGTCCGCCCAATCTTTTCTGAATGTGACAACAATCCCTTCGTTCACGTTTACAGTGATACGTTCCAGAAATTTCAAAATACATATATCTCGCTATAAAACTCTCAGATCTTCGTTGTATTGCGTATAAGTAAAGACGGGCAAGTTGCTAGTGATAGCTAAGCTCATACCTGCATCGTATTTTAGCAGTGAATGATCTCTGAATGATTGCTACTTGTTCTAGGTCTCTTCTCGTACTCGGCAACAAAGAAAAGAGCCATATTCCATTCGAAATAGTTCTGTTTCCATAGAGTATAGACATCACTTCTGCTTCGCACAATGCAAGAGTTCGTATCAGCCATCCGCTCCACTTCCTTCCGACTTCAATAGCTGTGGCGAGCTGCATAGTCGTCATTCGTGAAATTTTACTCTATAAGGGAGGGTCCAGTTTTAGCTTATCGTGCAAATCTCTTAGTCGTAGCTCCTCCCTTCGCTTGTGAAGTCAGTTCCATCTTGATGCCTCGCCCTCTTGTTCCCCTAGTTCCATCTTACACTTTACATCGTTAAGTTCCCTTTTTTACCTTTCATAGTTTAGTTCATTGTCACTACGTGCGGACAAGTTATTTCCGGGAACTCCCTTATCTGAGTGTTAGCCATTTAACTCTGCCGCTTTAACTTGTTCAACGTAATTGTTGTTACTTAACCAACTATCTTGAACAAGGAGTGTCCTCATTTAACACTATCTCTTTTAAAGGATCCCTCTTGCCTTGCTACTAACTTAGGGCAGCGCCCGCCAATAATTAATTTAATCCCCTAGGTTTAACCTACCCGCGGAAGTCGAGTGCCTCGTGTCTACCCAGCTTCAATAGGGCTACCAGCTGCAATGGGTCAAGTATCCTGTAATGTTGAAGAGATCCAGTGTATAGTGGATACCTCCTGTCTGTTTCCCCTATGCTGTTAAGAGTGAAAGTAGAATGAACGACTTGCTTCTATCTCTTCCTCTTTCTTCAACTAATATAGTGCGCCCCTACCGTCACCCAATAGTCATAAATGAACTGATTGGTGCGTTAAATCGCATCAGGCTTAGGGTGTCAATTAATTAAACTTTTCTTACTTTCCCATAGCTGGCTTGCGGTTTTATCTCCCACTTTTCTTGCTTGTTTCTATCAGAGAACTCACTAGTTTTTTCTATTTTCTCGTGGTATCTACTACCACTTACTTACGGATGCCGAGCATCTAACTGTAAGGTATCTATCCCGGATGAATCCTCCTATTATAATTCCCAAAGTTGCTAAATTGATTATACTTGCCTACATATTGTTGTTCCATACCATTATATGTCCCTTTTAACTGCATAATGTCTGTGTCCCTAGAGAACATCGCTAGATAGGTTCGCTAACGCGAATTCTTCTCCCTACTCCGCCAGTACCCTTACCTAGGCCTGCAGACGAGATGACGACCCCCTTTGTTGCTACGCGGCTTCCGGCGTCCTTCGCTCCTTCTCCCTGTGTTTTTTTCTCTGTTGGGTTGCCTGGGTAATTATTCCTTCTGTAGGTGCAACTTATCCATTCCGTTTATCCAGTTCTTTGTAAGTAAAGTACCGTTATTGATCGACATGAGCTGTGATTGGAAGTGATAATGATCGTATTTCGATTTCTCGCCAAGACGATAGTCTGACCTTTCGTATATCCATCACTTTTATTCAATATCCCTCTTTCCTTTTCTCCCTTTTAGTGTTTCCCTTATTAAATTTTAACGAGGTTTCTTCCTCATCGCTGGTAAATTTAACTAACTTTTCTATACGTGAAGTAAAGCATTACGATTCTGTGCAGCTCCTGTTCGGCGGCCGATGACATTTGGGCCGGAGTTCCTCGCGGGTCGCACTTCCCTCCTGTGAGCCTACCGCCGCCTGTTGTGTTGGGTTCATCATCCAGGATAAACTCACTCCTTTCGGTCTTCTAGAGTCTAGAGCTAAGAGTATAATTTTGTGATTAAATGGCTAACAACCCAACGGGCACAAACTCCTGCGACAAAGCATCTGTCGATTGATCTCACTGACATCCAGAGGGCATCAGCCGGTTTACCTCCCTTACCGTCATCCTGCTACCACACCCAGGCAGTGGAAAGATGCATCAAAATGGTGACAGATGCCTCTTCCTCTGCCGTAGGGATGGAAGGAAAAGACGGACTTAATATGAAGTAAATTAAAAGGTAGGAAAAAACTCTCTAGGTTCGAAACCAAGAAAGACTACTCGCTCTAATGATTTACCTCATTCATATGGTAGGGCGGATGTGATGGTTGGGGCAGAAGTCGACGTTCAACCACCTAGCTCCTCTTGGTGAGTTCTGGTTTACAGTATGTTTTGCATGGTGCGACACTATAACATTACATGAAATACAATAAGAGCTGTACCATTTAATATCCGGAAGCACAAGTCAAAAGTAACAAACAATGATCGCAATTAATCCAAATGATACTCAAAACATTTTTTATCAAAAACATAACGCTATGTGGTCATAAAATATGATGCCATCATATTGATATTATTCAAATTAGCCACTTTTAGAGAGTCTCTCAAACGATGAAGATGATGAGCTAGAGCTCTAAAATTTGGAACATATATTCTAGAGACGATTTTATGACAGTTTTTTTCCTATCGGTACCCATTGTAGTCGCAATATATATTTTCCTTATCTTTGTAGAAGTTTAGAAATACGTACTTTTTTCTCGCATTTTCGAAATTTTCTCACGACTCTCGAATCATGAAGATGATATGATAGAGCTTAGAAATTTGGAACATATATTCTAAAGACGTTTTTATGATGATTTTTTACCTATTGTGGCCCCTAAGCAGGCAAAATAGATTTTTGGAGAGTTTTTCAAATATATGCTATTTTTCGTATTTTCGAAATTTTTAAACGACCCTCGAATCATGAAGGAATCAATCGAGAGGTCTAAAATTTTGCACACATCGTCACGACTTTTCCGCACTATTGTGAAACCAAACTCCAAACATTTGAAAAAACGCTCCACCCAACTAGTTATTCCAACTCGCTAATAAACTGCAGTAACTATGTGTTAGATCTAGTAACTGTATATCAAGGATTTTCATTTTGTCAAAAGCCCGCTACTGAAATTCGATGCAAAGAAATGCTATTATTTAGTTTTGAAAATAGCAGTTGCTCAGAAAAATATAAATTTCAGCTAGGTATTTTGGGAAAGGACATTTCTACCGCACTAAGTTGGATATTTCCGAACTTTGGACTAATACATACCATTAACTAGGGATATTCCTTGATATCCTTTGACCCAAAACATGGGTGGGCAGGAAAGACTACTCTGCTGTGTTGCACGCATCTCCGCGAGCGCTGGAAAGATTTGTGGCTAGTGGATTTTTAAACAACATAAAAGTGGGCCAGCTGGAAGCAAAAATTCTACTTCCGAGTTCGAATTCCAGGTAGATATAAAAGTGAATAGTTGCAGCTATGATTCGATTACAAGAAAGTACGTAGTAGGTACGATTCGAAGTAGGTAGGTACGTACTGTAAGCCGTCTAAAAATTGGAAAGTTGAGTTGTTTGTCAGAGTGAGAAGCATATATAAATCTTGTAAGCGATAAATATAGTGCACCAAAAAAATTTTCGTATGTGCAGTGAATAGGTATATCACCACATGCAATAGGAACATAAAGAATTTGAAAATTACTACGAGGGGAGTTGCCAAATGCTTCCTGCTGTACAGAAGTTCCAATTAAACATAAATAAAATTCGCTACGTAGGTTCATTGAATAAAAAACTGATGCTTTAGTTACTAAATAACATAATGAAGCCATATACATTTATTCACAGAGCGAAATATAATTTGCCAACTTTTTGAGTGACAAACTCCGCCTAATCGGCTCAAAGTTTTCCAGTACTGCTGGCCAACAAAAAACACAAACTTCGAAGGCTCGCCGCTTGTGTTTGTCAATCAAAATCGTTCCGCGATCACAAACTTAATCGAAAATATGGATCGTGTAGACGCGGCTTAACACGCTCACTCAAACTGATGGACGCGGCGCGTTGATTTCAGAGAAGCAGCTGCAGCAAACGCGGTAGACTGAAGAATGAAGTATGTCCCTTTTTTGAACGCCCTGCGTCAAGTTCAGTAAACAGAACTAATAAATGCTAAATTTATCCTCTGCAGCGTTCACAGATCATGTACAAATCAACAAAAAACGTTTTATATTTTATCTTCATTTTAATGATCACAATCACTGTACTCCCGTTTAAGTCAAGAAAACCTGATAATATTGTAAGAACACGGACGCCATCTTTGATTTGTAAATCCAACTGATTGTTCTGCGCTGAGTTTTCTTCTGTCGGTTTATCAGAGCATAAATATTGTAGAAATAGGCTGTTCCTCTCAAAATCAGGCTGTAAGATTATGGGATTCGATAATTACTTCAAACCGACGCAAATTATAAGCGAAAATGTGTAGAAACGATATCATCAGTGAACGCGCGGCGTCACTAATATGAATGAAGGACACTTCTACGTGTGGACAAATACAAAAAAGTTGACGCACAGCTCGTGTCCATTTTTCGTCATTGAACGCGTTACGATGAGGGACTTGTAAACTTATGGCACTTATTATCACTGTCACGTGTCACAAGACTTCATTCGCTATGACAATTGGTTCCCTTATCAATCATTGTTCCATGTTTTTGTTTGGGTAAAAATATAACTGAGTTGCAAAATCTCAAATTCTGACAATTAAGTTTTGATAACCTTCTTCTTCGTTCGGATGATGCATCACGGGAACAGATAAAGCGAGATATTTGCAAGAATCATTTTTGCCATTGGGAAGAATTGTCAATTAGCACAAGCGTTATGTATAGTGACTATTGATTTTTGGAACTGATATAGATGTCCGTTGATCCACTGGCATGCTATTCCCATTCGCTATCCGACTTTTTTCCTTTCAATTTTTAGCTGTATTTGCCTTTTCATTGTTTCTTATTTCTTCCACCCCTATTGCTTCGATGGAATAACAGCAACTTTTCGGTGCAAGAAGAGCAAATTTTAGGAGCTATAACTACAATATTTTAAGCGCAATAAATCCGGGCTCTAGTAATAACAGCTTCTGTAACTTTCTTGAGGATCCGTTCATAACTTTTCTAGTTATGTGGCTGACAAACATTCTGACAAAAAGTCAGACATACAAACAGACGACCAAACGCTCATCACCAAAATTTTATCATTCATGTCTTATAACATATCTAACAATACCCGTGAATTTCATGAAGCTTCGTTCATACCTTTTTGAATTATTTTGCTTACAAACACAAAACCAAACACAGAGACAACCATACAAACGAATGAAAAGATTATCACAAAGCATTTGTCATGTACTCTTGGTGATATACGTAACAAATCATGCAAATTTCGCAAAAACGAATGAACGGGTCTTCACCAAAAGTTAATCATCTATTACTCTTAACATGCCTAACAATCCCTGTAAATTTTTACATCTCCGTTGATAACTTTTTGAATCATCTTGCCGACAGACAATCAGACATACAAACTCAACAAAAACATAACCTCCTCGCGAAGGTAATAAATATTAATAAAAACTGCTGTGTCTTACACTTACAGTAATTAAAATTACTAAGAAAAATATAAACTTTATTTGATTTTCGGAGTACTTCGTTTTCTGACAAAAATAAGTAAACCTCTCTACATTGTGATCAGTACTTTGCAATGTACTGTACATAATACGCCAAACAAATAGTCACATCATACTTCAAATTTGTAATAAATAACGTAAGCGTCATATGCAGTTGATACTGGCACCAAAGGGTTAAGCTTCGTAGTGACAGTGAAACAGTTGCATCTTTCCTCAAAGGTGTTATGACCTTTGGTATTCCTACTTACCACATAGTTCGTAAAATACGTTGCTTTTGGAGCTTTACGAGTACTTATTTAAACCACCATCCATTAAATGTTTGATTCCCTTTTCATAGACCGTTCTGCACCAAAGCCCACCGTTTTATTTATCTCCAAATTCCGCAAACGACAAAGTATGTTTAACCGTCAAAATGTTTGCTAGTCAATATTATGTATCGTAAAATTACTGCAGTAAAGTAAATGTAATTTTGAAACACTTTATCTTTCCGCAGCTGGCTTTCCAGCCACGAAGCAGCAAATACAACCGTTGTAAGAGCTACTATATCTCATTTATAAAGTTGTGCAGAAAGACTTCAGTTCATTGCGGAGGGCTTTCTTCACCTTCAAGCAGAAACACACTTTTAAATGTGTTATTTCAGTCCAGCCGAACAAGCAAGTAGAATTTCCGAAATATTTCATCTACTCTCCGTAGACTTTCCTCGACCAATTCCACAAGGGCGCAGCAAAAACAGCTGTTACTTTCTCTCCGAATTCTCAATTGTCGAGAAAAGTGAGGACTTCGTTTGGGCATCGGAGTGAAGGAAAAGGGTGCAGGAATATTTATCGGAGCCCCAGCAATGTTATGAGACTCAAGTGCAGCAGGATAAAGGGAAGGCATCGTTAAGACTGGCAAAGAGAAAGCGTGGAAGTCCGGCAAGCAGAGCTGCCTTGCGAAGACGCCTTCAGCTTATGGAAAAATATTTGCTGCTATGCAGCAGCAGCCGCCACTTGGAAATTTAGGAAAAATTAGGACGACTTGTGAGAAAAATGCTAAGTGGACGCTAGGAGTTAAATAGGCACTTGTATCCATTTTAGGATGATGAGCTTTCTTTGTAAACTAAGAAAATTTTCTGCTTGTCACGGATGTGTTGTATATAATTGGCTAGAGATGTCGTGCCTAGAGAGCTGTTCTACGTTATTTTGTGTCTCTAAAGAATGTCTTGTTCGGCCAACACCGCCGCTGTACTTATTTTGAGAAACTAACACCGGGTTCGCTCACCTTAACTTAACAACTTGCTCACTAGAAAAACTCTGCAGTGGGCAACAAGTATCTATATGAGCGCTTTGCTGTTTATTAACATTGCCTTGTAAATACATAGTATGATGAGTCATCATTGATGACTCCTCTCATTCCAACTTTTCCATCGAAGTATGCGATGCTACATGGCTTTTCACGTCTCGGCAGAAGCAACCGTAACTCAGACTCGGAGACTCACTCCAGACTTTAAAAGTAGCAATTCTAAGTCATTCTCTTAATTGATCAGGAAATTGTTACATTTTGCCCTGACTGCAATAGAGTGCAAGCAGTGATTCTCAACATATCACAATNCACAATACCTTGTGACACACTATACAACAATAATTGTACCCACAGAGTCAATGGATCATATGCAGACGCACTTCGTCCCAATGTATATTTAAATTCGGTAGTTTAGATAAGGTGTGTGAATGCCGTGAAACACGAAGAAATTGAACCTGTTATTTACGTGTCAGTATAGTGGACTTCGATGAATTTAAACAATACTGCAGTTTTCCGTAGACTTCTGTGTACCATACCCACTTCTCAGATGCGGCTATTTGATGCACCTTACATTGTCTGCTATCTTTGTCAAGTCGATACTACATTTGTGCAGGCAATAGTAAAGGTAGAAAATAAACAAGTTCTTCAAGACGATGGAGAAATTGCCAATGACTGTTTATACCTGACTGTCACTGTTGATAGCTTGTAGAATGGTCAAAACTTTGCCAGTTTTTTTTTTTTTACTTGGTTTTACTCTTTATGAACTTACAGGTAGATTCAATATTAACCTATTACCGTAAAAACAAAATTAAAATTAGTTTTAGTTGGGGTAACAATCGATAAATGCGTCCGGGTGATGTCAACAAACGTTAAGGTACAATCGTAGTCGTTTCTCCCACCAAACGTTTTTTGCCAAATTTAGGTCACAGGCTGCGGGTTCAATGGGCATGACTATGGGTTAAATACATAGCTCGTTCGGTCCTATTATCAGAAAAAATATGTTAGCTAGTGAGGGACCGAGCGGCGAGCCCATAGAAACGCCTTCAATTTGTTTGTATAGTCTATTGTTGAAAATGAAAAATGAATCATTAATGGCCATATTAAGAAAACTTGTAAAGGTGGGCCGATCCATGTTGTAAAATAAATAGTCAGTGTTGTCAAAGATTTTGCTACATATAATATCTATTGTTTCGTCGAGAGATGTATTGGTAAACAGGGAAGTGATAACGAAACTAGATAAGAATGCGTTAGGTGGCAAATGAAGATTATTGATGACGTCTTTAAATTCGTATGAACTGCGCAAAGTATATTGATTCGTTGTAAAAGGTTCAGGACGTGGGACAAGGAATTTGGCTATTGGGTAGGATGGAGTATTATATGCGGCTAATATTGGTCGTAAAGAAATATTAGTTTTGTGTACTTTAGGGAGACCATACATGATTTCAGGAGAAGGGCCAGAGTTGTAAAGTGAGCAGTAAGTCGATTTTGAGATAATATTTTGGTCTAGTAATTATTTCAGGAATCTATGGATTTTATCAATCAATTTGAGGGTTAATTTGAAAGAATCGGTATGTTTTTTTTTTTTTCAAATAGAGAAACCTTTGTTGAGTCATTTAAGACAGTATTCATTTTTTGGTCGTAATCGTTCCGATTTAAAATAATAACTCCCCTACCCTTGTCAGGTCTACAAGCTACAACCGAGTTTTCTTTACTAAAATTTGATAGAAAAGCCAATTCTGATTTTGAAAATATAGGGAATAGGGTTTCAGTTTACTGTATGAAGTGTAAATATTGTTACAAGTTTCTTTGATTTTGTCTTTTACATCTGCAAACGAAAATTTGGGACTAAGCGGTCGGGATCTTAAACTGGCGCCTAGATTCTCAAAACTTATAAAATATCGATAATAATTAGGTTTGAATATAGGCAGACAAAACTCTAGAACGAATGATGAGAGGAATTTGAGGCGTGGCTGAAGGGTTACGTTGGAATAGTTAAAAATGACGTTGTCGGGATTACAGGGGGTTAGGTTAGAAGATGCGCCTAATGTTTGTATGTAATTTTCTACTGTGGATGGCTTTAACTGTATCTACAAATTTCCTGTTATTACGCTGCACGAAATGTATGATGCTGATGGACTTAGCTTTATTGACCGTATTCCAGAACGACCTACCTATTTTTAGATACGAACTTTTAGAATTCTCCTAACGCTGTCTACTCCACCGTGCTCCAAATTAGCTTAATCTATCTTTTCCTTTTGGAAATTAGGGTTCCAGTAAATAAATCAATATCCACTACTGTTTACAATAGGTATAGGCAACATGGTGTTTCAATCTTTATAAAATATGAAATGTTCTCTAGGAAATTCGAAAAATCAAAATTAGATCTAAACTTTTTGAACTGCTGCAAAGCTTATCAGGTCACCCCAAAATTCCTTCGCTTCCGCCTGTACAGACAGTCACTTCAATACACCCAACTGTATAAATCATGGCAGGCTAAACTTCTGGACCTTGAAATTCAAACCCAAGCAAGAAGTTTTCGTACACAATAGATGAAAGAGAACAAGCACTATCTTTACTACAGGTAATGGAACAACTTTCTTTAGTGCAGATGATCACTTCGGCAACAAGGAAAGACAACATCTTAGAT
>LQNS02276481.1:20539135-20553132 GCA_001587735.2 Parhyale hawaiensis | reverse complement strand
GAGTAGATCCATCGAATTTCTTCCCTATCTAAAAGTGAAGAAGATGTGTCAAACAAGATCACAAACAAGTAAATAAACAAGCAAGCAAGACCGGTTCACAGACTTTTAGTATAATATAGATAGATAGATGATAAGAATGGGTGTCGCATAGACGATATCATGGTTTAATTCTCAATGATAAACTGAGCTTCAAACCCCAAATTGAAGAAATGGGTCGAAAGCTCAGGAGAGCTCTTGGGATAAGGTACGCAGTGTTAAATCACGTCAGTCGTGATTCGTTGAAACAAATCTATCAATCATTTGTTCACTCTTTGTTAATGCAAAATATTACCGTCGGAATTGCAGCCCCTCGTTGTTACATTCATAAATTAGAAAAAAGGATACTTATATAAAAATCGAAGGCGAATGAGCCATATTAAGCGAGATAGATATAATATACTTTTGATGAACGTAGTGATATGTACTATACCTACAAATACTGTCATTTCAAAATGTGTACAATGATTCACTCCTCACATTTTTGAGATAACTTATACGTAATCAACTTCAAATTTTTCAAAAATATTACGACTCACTCATTCCCAACAAAATTATGAAGTTCCATTTTTCAAGCACCCAAACTACTTTAAAAACGCCGTTTCTTGATAATAGAATACCACCGTAATTATTGCATCCGATATATAACATCGCATTCAAAAAGCGGTTTAATATACTGTAAGGTGACGCAACTATAATACCTTAATTATTCGTTGTTGCCCAAATATTTTTAGCTTTCTCTACCTTCTATGCAGAAATATTACTGTTCGCGTATCGTAATTACCTGTGTCAGGGAAGCTAGGTATTTGCCGAGTTTATCTGCTTTTTGTTTGTCTGTCACCAAGATAACTCAAAAGATATGTACGGATCTGTACGAAATTTAGAGGGATTGTCAGGCATGTAAGTAGGAACAGATGATTAAGTTTTGGAGAAGATCCGTTCATCTTTCAATTTCTTTGTCTGCCTCATTTTTCTTGGTAATGTAACTCGAAAAGGTATGGACGGATCTTTATCAAATTTGCTCGAATTGTTAGGAATGTTACGAAGAGCAAATGACCATATCTGGTGATGATCTGTTTGTCCGTTTGTTTGTTTGGCTCTATTTTTGATTGTATGTATTTCAGCAACATAACCCAAGAAGCTATGAACGGATCTTCATGGAATTTGTAAGAACTGCTAAAAATGGTAAAAGGCTCAAATACCATATTTTGGCGATGCTCGGTTCGTCCGCTTCTGTGTTTGACTGTATGTTTGTCTTAGTGCTTATCAGAATATAATTGAAAAAGTTGCCTACCGATCTGCATGAAAGTTACATGAACTGTTATTAATGTCAAGAGACGACAATGACCAACTGTTGGTGAGGATAAAAGGGAAATCCTGGTTTCAGGACCAACTTGATTTTGTCGTTAGCGTTGCCGTGCTTGGCGGAGGTATGAGCTCTCAAATTGCTCTAGTTTGCATTGCGTTCAAAATTTATATTACAGTGTTTATCTCTGTAATATAAACCTATCACAATGCAAAGCTATTAGATTATTTTATCTCCGCAAATTTTCACCATCTTTCTACTCTACAAGTCACTTCAGTCATTTCTGTGTGTCTGGCGATAATCCGTTCATTCCAATTTATCGTGATACGTTCCAGAATTTTTCAAATATTTTTGACTCTAAAGCATTTGAATTTTTGTTTTAGTATATACTACTGGAGTCTTGCTAAGTCGAAATGTGGTAGTCATACTCTCGTATGTCTCGAATTTTGACAGAGAACATTAACTCCAGGTAGTTCTAGCTCTTTTCTTGTACCCGGCATCTATGCTCTCACGATATGCCATAAATTACATATGACGATCCGTTAAGATAGTTTCATGGATCTAGCCGAGAGTTTTTACTCTTTAGATTTTACTTATTAAGTTATAGGCATGCAGTATAAATAATGTGCTGTTCAGCCTCTGAAAGAAATATAAATTTTATTTAAATAGATTAGGCTTGATTATTAAAGCAGCGCCCTTGTCTGTCTCTACATCCCTGACAAGCTGCAGCAAAGTCGGCTTATGGTATTTATGCAAACTTTATACATAACTTATATATGGAAATATATACTTATATTGGTTGTTTGCGCAACTTTTCATTTTGCAGGCATATATATTTATACATGTTTCCAGGCTCCTGTTAAGTTGTATTAGCTGAAGAAACCTCAGCTGAGCGTCAGTCGTATTCTTCAGGATCTTAATTACGTTTTGACCACATTTGATCTAAGTTTGGGACCAGCATTCTGTAGCAGACGCTTATCATACGAGAACAAAGTATATTGGGAACCCCCGTTTTAATTGAGATCATCCGAGCCAAGTAGCTTTAACCCTATCCATACCAAGCCTTACTCCGCTTACAACTTCCAGGCTGTAAGAAAATTAACGCCGGTATTTTACATATTTGAAAGTCAGTCGATTTTTTTTGTATTTCGATTTTGATATCAGTTATTAGATAGCTTAACATTTCATCTTGACATTTTAGCAAAAAAGAGTTCCATCCGATGTATGTCTTTGTTAGATCGACATTATATGAAGGTAAACACAAGGAATGCGAAATTATGACGGAGCTGCAGCGAGGAGCTTTTGATAGCGCCGATAGCAGTGAATGCTCCGCCCCCTTTGATGCCATTGATTCGCTTCACATCTCTGTACACGGTAAAAGTTTACGATTATATGCTCATTCTGTCTTAATATTTATTGCGGTACGTAACTCAACTATGTAAATATGCTCTAAGACATTCATCTTTTTTTACTTAAAAGCAATGTTTTGTTTTACTGGAGTCTTCGTGATCGCTGCCCTCATTGACACCCTCCACCAATGCAGAAGTAGCTCGGGCACTACTGGTTTTACGGCACAGCTCACTGATCACTGTAACGTCGCTTCCCGGAATTGATAAATTTATACAATTTTTTATTTACGTAATAATTCTACGATATCTACTATTTTCTAAACTGTGTGTCGTCTTCAGTGCCTGTTCGAAAAAAAGCGTGGAGCTCAAAATTTTAACTTTAATAGTCTATAATACATGATGTGTTGAAGAAGTTACTGTAAGAAAATTTACATCCTGGTGTGAATAGGGTTAAATTATTCAAAAGTCTAATCGTGAGTGATTCTTAACTTTTATGAATCGAGTTTCAGCGGTTAAACACAAGCCTATTACACATGAGCCCGTTTCAAACTTGATCTAGACAAGCAAGCCAAACGGTTAGGATTGATGTCCACAACAGGGTAAGGTTAACGGATTGGAATACCTCCTTTAAAATGCGCAAATCGTAAACACCCGCAGACTTAGCTTTTGATAGGCTAGGTTGGACTAGCTTAGCTTCGGTCAGTTACCTTAGATTATTTTAAGTTAGACTACTCTAGGTGAGCTTATTTTTGTTAGGTAAGATAGGTAAGGTTAGGCTACGTTAAATTAGTTTAGGTTAAATTAGGTAAGGCTATCTTATGTTTCTATTGACTTGGTTTGTTGTTGTGAGGTTAGGTAGGCAACATGCATGCAGAAATGAAAGCTCATATTTGCAGGTGACAGTAACTTTCGAATAATGTGCTAATGCTGCTTTTGCCCCACTTTACTCAGACTATTTCCCATTGTAATTTCAAATTCTTCAAGTGGTAAGTACCTTAAAGCTCACCATTAGGGGTGGTACCAAGGATTATGAGACTAACAGGTTAACCCAGGGGGCGAAGCCAAGCTGTAGTGCATCATGGGAAATGGGCTCATGACGTCATAAAAATTTAGTACGTTTATCAGTAGCGATTTCGCGTTGTTTGTTCATCATTTCATTTGGGCCTCCAGAGTGTCCTACATGTCTTACGAACTTTACAGGTGCACAAAAACATGTATCAAGGTATCTACGAAATTTTTTAGCTCTCTAAATGATAAAATTTTATTATTATCTAGGTTAATTTTTCTGTAACAGGCAGGCACCCGGTCGGAGAGTGTCGGTAAAATGTTTGCCTAAGTTGTGCCGTCGCGCACGCGTCGTTAATGTATCCGCCTCTTTTAATCGTGAAAACTACAGCATCATTGGAAAAAAAGTGTATTTAACATTCGCCAGTTTCAACATCATTCCGTCAGACAGTTTAGGTATGGGGAATACGGTTCGGTAATTTTTTGCATGATAGTTAACGCGAGCCGGACGCCACCGTGTTGCTATACTGCTGTAACGCGCTCAGTGTATTGTAGTTGATGTTTTTTTTTCTAATTATACCGAGCAATTGTATGGCTTCTGTGTATTATATATAGACTTTTGCTTTAATATTACTTCGACGGAAGGAAAGTAAATTGTTTCTTTGGTCATTTAATGATTTTCTTAGAAAGCTCATTTAAAAGTTTTTCGATCCCGGAGTTCAATTGCTTGAATCTGATCCAATTTTTGTTAGAGTGGTTTAAAATTTTAGAGGATGGTAAAATATCGGTAAAAGACAAAAATAAATCGAAAACATTGCGGCTTTCACTCACATAAATCCATCTTTAAAATGTCATATTACTCTCGATAAAACTCTCTTGATTTATTGCATTATAAAGACGATAAACTTGGCTCTAAAAGTACTTCTGATATATGCGGGCATCTGCAGGTTGATTTCATCTACTCTTTTACGAGCCTTTTAACCAACGTTCTTTCAAAATTTCATCCTTCAGAGAGCTAAAAAAGCTTGTAGATGCTTTGACACATATCTTTGTAGAACTATAATGATTGTAGGACATGTAGGACACTATGGAGGCTCAAATGAAATGGTGAAGAAGCAGTGCAAAACAGCTACTGATAAACGTACTAGGTTCTATGACGTCATCGCTTCGTACGTCCGCAGCGCGCAAGCGTCGCCCGCTTGGCAGCGCGCTAACCTGTTCCCGTTGATCATCTTTGGGGTGGTACGGAGGGGCGTGGGGGGCGACTAATGTCGGATGGTGAATGGACACCTGGCGCTGGGGGACAACAGGTTTTAAGGTTGTGTACTGATTAAGCAACTAATGTTGAAGAAGTATATTTTACTTGTTAGTTCTAATGCATCATCTTAATATTTCGAATAACGTTAAATTAACATTTTTGACCATTGTTTCAATGCTAGGAGATAATATTGATGAGTAGCATTTTCATAATATCATCATAGTACAAGATATGAACACACTAAAGAAATATTACGTTGAAATCTCAAAATAACATAATAATAACATACCAGATAATATGTATCACGAAAATAACATTCCAACGATATAATAATATTAACACACAAATTGTGATTGCTACCTGAGTACATTGAAATGTTGTGAATCTTTATTCACTATTTGAACGGATTCTCGGTAAGTTAACTCAGTTGTTTCACGAATTATATTGAAGGTTCGACAGCAAAGATTTGAAGTAAGTGTCGTAAAATTGTGTTTCTTCAGCAATGGTCATTCGTAAAAATTTAAGTAAAATTAATGTTCATGTGTGAGTTTAAAAAGGTTCAAGTTTTCCATGCATCATATATACGTATGACCATAAGCAGTACATTGTTTTGTTCTTTTAAGCCCTAAGTATCATTCTTTAAGTTTCATTCATTATTACTTGTACTCGCTTAGTGGCAATATCAGGCGCCCTCCTCTAAACAATCATCCCATGCGTTAGCTTTGACCACAAAAAAAAAGAGATATAGAGCACTACTGACTCATAAAGGGACAAGAACTCTGCCAATTAAAGAGTATCTGACCCCCTTTGCAATTACTTCGTTCATCGAAAATTGCAGAAATGCGCACCGAGAACTTCAGCTCATCATCAGCCACAACGCCCAGATATTTGAAAGGCTGAATCCATCCCAATCTTTCCCAATTAAAATAGACATTAAAGTAACATCACATTCGTTTTAAATGTATTGGATGTTAATCTACTTGGCACCAACCGTGCTGAAACAGTGTCAATAAAGTTTCTACGCTTATTGACAGCTCTAACAAGTGACTGGTCATTAATGTAAAATATAGCATCATCTGCAGATAGAAGTGAACTAACGTTATCATAAACAAACACGTTGAATAAGAGTGGGCCTAAAACTGATCCTTGCGGAACGTCAATGTCAGCAGTGGCCATTTCTAAATTGCGCTCATCGATAACAACGTAGATATTGTGTTTTATTAGTAATATAATCAGCGATAACACAGTTCACATTAGAAATAAAAAGGCAGGGGACAAAACTCGCAGGGAGATCATTTTTGATAAAACCTAAGTTGAATGAATAAAAATGAATATTTCGACTTATAAAGTCATTATCAACATCTGTAAGGAACAAAAGTGAAGTTTATAAATTTCAGCTAATATTACTGGACAGAAAGTCTAAAAGTAATAGTATAAATCTTAATCGGTGCTAATAACAGAGATAAGAAAAACTAAAAGTTCACTAATTGCAGAGGATAAGAAGATTGCATGTCCTTGAGTTGTGGTTTCAGCCTATGTATAAAGAGAGATTCTAAAATACGCTATTCACATGGAGTGCTGGCTGTGCCTAAAACAATGAAATCATCTAGGCGGACGGATTGATTGCACCTCTCAGCATGAGAACGTACGGATGACTGAGGAGGATTGCACAAGATATGATTCGTACGAAGACTCCTGCCAGCATGCTCAGCCGCGCGAACACGCAGTGACCGGGTGGTCGAGCCCACGTATTCTGACGCACAATGTGCGCAACGGTGTTTGTAAACGACAGAGCTAAGAATGCCTTTAGGAGTCCTATCTTTGAATTTGAAATAAGAACTCAATTGAAAATTATTGACTAGAATGAATATGAGCTCGCATTGCATTTGTCCCTTGCCTTTTTATTTCTTATTAGAACCTTTGCCTTAAACAAGTTTACATGAGCTCTGACATCCCGAATTACAGTATCAAAAGCCTTTCTTAATGTAAAAATAAATATCTGGGACGATTCTAAAACAGCATGCGTCGTATTTCTTTTCTTCCTAAAACCATGCTGAGCACTACAAACACTGTGAATATAAAAAATGACTCAGTCGTGTATGAATGACCTTTTCAAAAATTCTATTAAGGAGAGATAGTGTGGATATTGGTCTGCAATTACTAGGTTCATTCATGTTACCTGGTTTATGTGGAGGAATTATTCGTGGTACTTGTAGTACATCTGGAGTAATCCTCTTTTCTATACTTTTATTCATTATGAAACACAAATACAAGATCAATAGTAAATGTTATAGCTGAATTTTGTATTTATAATAGTGCTTTTCGCTCTCCACCGAAAGAATTGATTGAACTTATTCACGAATTACGCGAGGAAAACTGCAGTGGATAATGATTCTAGGATGAAAATTTGTGTAATACACATAAATATTAGGGAAATATTGCACTGACTTAGCAGCAACAGAGAAAAATCATAATCAATCATGCTTGCCCATTCTATCCCCAGCGAGACTCTCCCATTGACCGTTATAATTCAGGAACGGGTCCTTGAGTTTTATGACGCAGTATCTCATTTGCCACATTCCACGTCTTCTGCGGGTCATGATTTGTGAAAATTATTTTGTCAAGATAATATATTCTTCTTGTACATCCATAGAGCTCATGAAGAATGAGGTTGCACTAAACCCAAAGTGGTGGTGGGCATTTCCCAGGTGGGCCTGACAGCGCGATGCGGCAGATGGGTTCTCCAATTTTCATCCATTACTTCATGCTTGGTTTAGTGCAGTTTAATTAGTACTTCTGCATTCACTAATGATAATTGCCCAGCTTATACATCCTGTTAAAGCGTGTATAATTACCACATTCACAAAACTATGACAGAGTGCAGTGAAATAGCACCGTATGAAGCAAATTTGCTTAGCATCTTTCAGATTTGCACATAAACTGGGATGGATTTGCAAAATTAAGTAAAGTAATCAGTCTCAAATTTCAGAACAGAGGCTTCTCAAATTGTTAGCAGATTCAGATTTCTCAAAAAATATCGAATAAGTAGTCTATGGATTTATAATGAAATTATTTGGTAAAACCGCTAGTATTATTTAACGCTATGCAAGAAAATCAATGCAAAGCTGCTTATCTTTGATCGACAGTACAGTATGCTGTCGCAGACGCAGCAAAGTATCCCCATACATAATAGACACGCAGTATTGGCCCATATGAAGTGGTGTAGTATCGGCTATCAGGAAGTGATGTAACTTGAGATGAAATACCATAAGCAGCCATGATGCGGTTTAACGTAAACTGTCATGAAGTTGTGTAGCATTGTCTACCATGGAGAGGTATAATAAAAGCAGCCATGAATGCATGTAATATAGGCAACCACAAAGTGGAGTAACATAGACAACTATGAAGTGGAATGACATGTGCAACCTTGAAGCGACGTAACATAGGCAATCTTCAAGTGATGTTAAGAAAGCAGTTTTGAAATAATGGAGCATTAGCGGCCATGAAGTGATGTAACATTGGCACGATATGGACAACCATGAGGTTCAGTTTGAGAGTTCCAGGTTCTAGCAGTGAAAGACTATTTCTTCATCAAAATGACGTGTTTTACTATACTTTTTCAGCTACCCTGATATCGTTTCATCATAGTTAACCAATAACCATGTATGTTTTGCTCAAGGCTGCCAATGTAATCTTCATTTGAGTCAACCCTGTTGCTTGTAACTCAATTCTCAAGTATAACTGGGTTTTCTTCAACCTCCCTACTCCTACCGCTATTGGAATAAGCTCCGCCGAAATCTCTACATACATCTATTTATTAGATTATTGCTTCAAATTAGTCGATTTTTAAAACTTAATTGCATGGAATTCTAAAGTAGACTACATGTAGAATGTTTGAGTGTTTTTTTCAGTAAAATTGTAATATTGTTAGAAATTATGAAAATTGTCAATTTTTCTTGGTGTACTAAGATAGACTAGCGGTCATAATATAAGTAACGTAAGTAACACTGCCGTCAATCAACTTATTACTCAGAAAGTAATGAATAAATCCTAATAAAAATTTCCTAAACAAACCATAGGTCATAATAAATAAATTAATTATAAAGTTAAAATACATTACCAAATAATTTTTCATAAACTGAAGTTGAAAAAACATACAGGGTCAGACCAGGCCAAACTGTGTATCTCAATCACACTGTACAGGGGTAATCTGTTAAATTCTCTGTACCAACGCAGCGAAGAGTTCTTTTTCTCTTGTTTATTGCCTGTGCTCTTGTGTGAAATTGAGCTGCTCAGTTAATGTCATTCGTGTCTGCAGGTGTAGGCTGAGTGTATCTATTTATTCTCATTGTGCGTGGCCACCAATATTTGTGACTGGGCCTTATCTCTAGGTTGAACTTTGGCTACTTTGTTTGTACTTGTGAGCTTGTAAGCGTATTTTGTTAACCCAATGTGTTCTTAATAAAAGTTATTTATTTTATTTATTTATTTATTTAAAAGTTAAGGGACGAGGCTAAAAAATGCAGAATTCATTATGAATTAATCAATAGAGTATCTCGAAATTAAAATCATGATCATCGTCATTGAAACTAGTTTCAAGCATTATAACGATTTCAACGGGCAGAACAATCTCTCTTGCAGAAAAAATAATACATTGAGAAAACTCGTCAATATCAGCAACTGCCGATATTGTCCGTAGGTCTAAAAGTATCATTAAACGTTTCAATACAAAACCAAAAACTGGTAGACCTCCAAAAATGTCTGAAAGGAAAGATCGCAATGTTGTTAGAATGTATGCAAAGGACCGTTTGGAAGTTTCTTCGTAAATTTCTCGTAAATTTAGTGAAGAATCAGGGAATAACATCTCAAGGAAAGCAGTTTCTCGTATCTCGCAGCTTACAAAACGCAGGATTGCAGATTCGAAGCCCAAAGAAAAGCTTGGAGTTTACGACAGAAAATGTTGTGTTTGAACTGACGCACGAGAGGATGCAATTCATTTCGCTAACGAATCCAAGTTTAACCTTTTCGGTTCTGCAGGCAACATTTATGCACACCGCAAAACAGTGGAAAGCCTGTTTCCTCAAAGTATCAAGAAAGCAGTTAAGGTTTGTGGGGGCAGTGTGATGGTGTGGGTAATAATTCCTACTGCAAGAGTTGGTCCCATCATCCGTATTCATGGCAGAATCAATTCTAAGATTTACAGAAGGTTTGTTCAGCAACTTATTCTACCAAACTTAAGTTTTTGCCTTTGTGAATGCTCCATTTTTATGCAGGACAATTCACATTGTCACAAGGCTAGGAAGGTTAAGGCTTTTTTCGAAGGCAAAGGCCTATCTTGGCCAGCTCAGAGCCCCGACTTCAATCTTATAGAAAATGAATTTAAAATTATCGGAGAGAAGTCTCGGAAAAGAAACCCATAAAATGAAGAATATTGATGAGATTTATTAAAAAAAATAGGAGGGATAACTGTCAATTTTGAAGGACATTAATTAGGTCATGTGGTAGACGATACTGAGAATTCATTGACTGTCGCAGACTCTTTGCCAAACGTTTGATTTGTAGCTATTTTGTACACAATCACTTATTACCGGCAACGTCCCTTTTCATCTTATTTTCTTTAAGAATATGAAAAATCTTTTAACTTCGCAAACAATTTATGCGGCATAACCTAATGTTTATTTTGTGAAAATGTCATTACCATTGATTTTTTACTTTCCAGGTAATAAACGGATTTATGTCCGTGTTGTTTCGTTCCATGTATTAAGGACGCTGCTGTATAATGATTGTCTCCTGCTGATGATATGCAATAATTAGAAGCCTCGGGGTGTAACGTCATCACCCACGGGGAGAGCAAACTTGATCTCTGTCATTTTTTATGGCCAGCTAGTCCTAGTTTTTTGGCATGTCTCACATCGAGGATAGCCCACCAGACTCGATGCAAAAAATCATGAACAAAGCTCAACTCCTTCTACCTGTGTTTGGGAGAGGAATAAATTTCATCGCCGTCGTTTTTTTATGGCCAGCTAATTCTAGTTTTTTTTTTTACATGGATCACATTGAGGACAGCCCATCAGGCTCCATGCAAAAATTCATGAACGCTGCTCAACTCCTTCTACCTGTTTTTCGGTGGGGAGTAAATTTCAATGCCGTCATTTTTTTATAGCCAGCTAATCCTAGTTTTGTGGCATGGGTCACATCGATGGCAACCCACCTGACTCCCTGCAATAAATTATGAACATTGCTCAACTTCTTCGAGCACTTATTGGGTGGACAGATTAATATACAAATATAGTATAGATACTTAAATCTTCAATGAAAACATCATCACCTCTTTCACTTCGTTCGCGGGTGATAATCAATGTTTTCCTTCTGTTGTGCAATACAGTCCTTATGGTACCACGAAGATATTCCTTTCTGTTTGAGGTCTTTGTGGTAATTAGAAGTAATTATATCCACACTTAGGCAAATTGGCCCCTAGGCCCACTTGGAAAAGGCTCGATTTAGTGGGCAGTGAAGGTCTGGTGTGGATACATGGTGTGGCTGCGTCTTATGGATGCAGTGATACACTTAACGAACTTTTCTCTTTCTTCAATTCTAGAAGTTTGAAGGTCTGGTAGTTTGAAGAGTAGGAGAAGTAGTCTGCGGTGAGCGTCAGTTTGAGAAGCCCTTGTCGTACTTTCCCTCGCCTCTCAGTGCCGGAGTGCTTCAAGCAGTGTAAATTCGTTGCCAGCCCTGTCAGCGTGCGGGATTCGAACCCGGGGACCCAGTGTCCCATGCAAAATGCTGGCACTTCACCAAAGAGAGGAACGTCTATGAATTGAATTATATTCGCCCGATACAGTTGAAAAAGATTTTATTTCTTGGATGATAATTTACTCTCGCTTTTTATCCAGTTGGTCGGAGCTCACTTAAGGCGTGAGCGCTGGTGGGGAAAGTATGCCTAGGGTAATGTCTCAATTGCCGAATGCCCATCTATTACCGAATATAGGTAGGAATCTTATTGCGTTCGGTAATAGAAACGCTTTCGGTAATTGAGACATTACCCTAGTAGATATTGTACACTCGTGTGAACAAGGAATTTATTCGTTTGAAGGATCGAAAAACTTGGAAAGTCAATTACCTCCTTTCTTTTCAGCAGATGAATTTTCTGCTCTTCAATGCTTCAGATCGTGACAGAGGGTCCACGCAAAGAAAGAAGCTGCCACTCAACTAACAAACGCACTCTGTGATGATAGTGGCACGTGTCATGTACTTCAACGAAATCTCCGTTCGCTTCATTTCCTGTCTTGTTCTTCTCTTAGTCCATCTTTCCCTTTTTCGTTAATCTTCTACTCAATTTGACGATTAGGAGTAGAATATGCATATATATATATATATATATATATATATATATATTTACTTATAAAGCTTATATTTGTGTTGAGCAGAAAGCCCCATTAGGCATCTATGCTGGCACTTGCATTTACTTCAGTCGTCTGCAATCTTTTAACTTAAAAGATCTCGTAAGCCAACTTGCTGTTCAGCAAATGAATTTTCTCTGGGCTAATAATGGTTCAAATCGGGACAGAGGGACCAATCATCCGAGTAAACAAGCAGCCAATACACAGCATTTTTATAATATAGTGAGATAAGGGGAGGTAATGTCATAGCCACAGGGTGTAATATCCTTCAGAGTAGAAGCCACAAGGTATGATATCCTTCAGAGTAGAAGCCACAAGGTATGATATCCTTCAGAGTAGAAGGCTGCAGAAAACGGCATATCGTTGCAGTGACTTTTTTCCTCTAGCTATATATAAGTTACTTCTTGTGGTGGCACAGCTTTTCTCTGAAGCAAAAATTCGAGTTGATGTGATGCCTGTGTCCATCTTGTATACCGAGTTGCAGTATTTATTCATATTTTGAGTGATGGTTGAGTGCCTGCGTGAAGGGAACAGCTGTGCATTTTGTTACTGAAGATGAAGGATGATTTGGCAGTTCGAAATTGAAATCGGCCTAGCACTTCTTTCAAAAATCGAAGTAGGCAGTTAAATGGCATCTTCAAAACAAAATCAGTAACCAAAAACAATTGATGAAAAACTATAATAGATAAATCTTCGCCGTGTTGTCAGGCGGCCGTGGACGCTAGTTAGTGTCGAAACAATTATCATGAAAATGTGTAGACTTTTGTACCAAGATGAACCTAGAGATAGATGTAATTTTTATCTCTACGAAATGGAGGTTTCCAGATCTCTTTGGATAATTTTAACTAAGTCGGTTATTTAAAATTTTATCTAAGCGCTTTTTTTATATTTAATCAATAGTTTTTGATTGCCATTTGTGCCTTTTACAGCACCACGTCTTCTATGATTTTGATTTTTTTTCAGCAAAATTTCGAATTTCCATTGACCTAATCGCTAACGGGATCCTACGTGTTTCAGCTACATTAGCCCTTAATATGGCGGGTGCCGTCTATAACAGCACCTGGACCTCATCCGAGGATTACCTAAGCGATGTTCCCTTCACGCAAGGAATTTTTCTATTTTGCGTCATTATGGATGCCGAACTTGCTCATTAACGTCGAAAAGTTTTGAAGAGAAGCATCTGCTTCGCTGTGCACCAATTCTCAAATTTTTATTTTATTTCTTGTTATGTTTCTAAATATTGCGGATTTCTACATAGTGACCTCATATATATTGTTGTTGTTGCCATTTTTAGCTTAGGAAAATCTACGGAGATGTATTCTTAAGACAAGAGCACTAACCCTGTGTAAAATACACCTTGTAGGCTAATTGTATCTACACTATACCAACCAACGGGGATGCAGTAATTATTTGTGTTCTAGCGTTAAATCCACATATGTTCTATTACATTATTGTATGTGATAATTTCATTCAGTTTCTTGAGCAATTTCGGAAAAAATTTAAGCTGTCAATGTGTTAATTTCTAACTGATCTCACTCCCAACCCACCGTCTATTTTCGAAACATCCATTATAGCAGAATCCACGCAAGTGCTTTAGATTATCATACGAGTTAAGCGAACGTCCGTCCGCCTCAATCCATTAG
>LQNS02276481.1:20521779-20531917 GCA_001587735.2 Parhyale hawaiensis | reverse complement strand
TACGTGCACTGTGGAGATAATTCGCTGCTGGCTCTCTCTTTGGTCGCAAACTGCGGCACCACAGAAGACGCCCAGCAGAGTGACTCCACACACGTGGGGTAAAGTGAGCAACGTCACCTGGACTTCTTCCGAAGACGCTCAAGGTAACTCAAGGTAAGGTAATAACACATATAATAAGACGCACGTGCACTGAATGACCGACAGGCACTGCCCCGTAAACATTGCCCTTATGCAAAGGAACAGCATAAAGCTCGAAGAACAACCTTAAGTCAGGAGTTCTTTCCCTATTTCATAGTCAGCATTTGGAATAGATTCCCTTCCGACGTTGTTGGTGCATAGTCGGTCAACTCGTTTAAAAATCGTCTTGACTTACATTGGGTGAGACATCCTCCACAGCTAAGAACTCCTTCTCCACGAATCGCAAGCTCTTAACGGCCAAAGCTTCCCAGGCCATATTAAGCTGACTTCGTCTCACTTCCGCTTCATCTATATATTTAAGCTCCGCATATCAGCGGCCATCGATCATGCTTGCGGGCATTCATGACCATCGCTTTGCCGTAGTTTCTTCTCCCCCTTCTTTTTTATTTCTCCTTTCTTTTTTCTCTTTCGTCTTCTATTTTTTCTCCTCTCGTTTCTCTATTCCTTTACATCCTACTAACTTAATGGCAATAGCTCATAGAGGGCTGGGGTGTAAGTCCCGGTGTCTCTTGTGGAATGGGCCTTTTGGTTCGTCTACTGCCGCCTATCTAATCTAATCTAAAAACACACTTGAGACTGCGTTTGGAACTGTCTAAAAACAGCTGCCATTCAGTTGGATCATAGTGAGGAATACCTAGTTCTTAGAAAAGACCTGGGATATCATGGCAGTAAACCACATGTCGGTCTTTTGAAAAGAAGGTCACAAAAAATTGGTCACGCTTCCTGTAATATGACACGTTAACAGAGTGATCAACAAAAGTTTTACCTTGTAATCTAATCTTGATGCCTAAAGACCCAAATTCCGAACTAAATCAGTCAGTTCAGTCTGGTGAAGAGGCTTGGGCACTCGACGAGATTCTGCCTCTGAAGAATATACCTCGGATGGTTCCCACTCAGTTTCTAGTTCATTGACAGAACTGTCTTCCTCGTTCGTATCATGTCCAATTTCTTTTTGGGCTAATGAAGGCAAACTTTTGAAAACCGGAACAGGAACTTCTTCAGACTGCGCAACAGGCCGACTAGCTGAAGAATGTTTGTATATACGATTTATGTTTGTTTCTCTTACCCACACCCGCTGTGTTTACTATGCACAAGTAGAATTCAGGTACATGGTTTGTGGATTCTCTCCAAATCATTGGAACTCCAAAAGGCAGACCAGTGCGTATCCCATTCGTCCAGTTTCGGAGCATTTGCTCACAATTGTGGCAGATAACATGAGGAGCCCATTTCTAGTTTTGGTCACCAAGATGAATTCCAAAATAAGTCTTGTAGGCTCGCTTCACAAACAAGGATATGTTACGTCTCTGATGATGGAGTGCGTAACAACCACAGATGTAACAAAAGACATCAGGCTTGTTTCTACCATGATGACTCGATGAGGAAGTCATTTTTGATCTGAAAAAAAGGAAGATATGTTCATATTTAAGCTATTTCAGCTATTTCAAATTGCATGAAAACTAGAGCTTGTAGAGAAAAAAGGATTTCAGATTTGAATTCAGCTGCCAAAAATCCTTCAGAAAGAGGTAAAAAATCCAATGCAACAGCAGTTTGATATTTTATTGTTCCCCAGTGTAATTGAACTTCGTAAAGCAGGCTTTTATTAACCCTAATAATCTGGGCTTTACATTTCGCCCCTTTCATCAGGTAGGATTAATACTACGGGTGTAAAAATCGCACACAGGCCGAAGTTATATTAGATGTTGCTTTTATTCGATATCTGTGGTTTAAGATTTATGTATTTTTGAAATGTGTTAATGCGATGGTTCATTGCGGACGGTTATGTCATCGTAGGTCATCGCCGATAAAAAAAATAGCGATTTTTCGTTCCGATGGCGATGCAGAGATGGTATTGCATTCTCCATCGTAAGTACGACGGCAATAACCATCGTACCATCAATTTTACCATCGTAACATCATACCATAACCAGAGATGCCGAGCTTTGACTATATCAATATGGTATCCATTGCAATAAGCATCAAACGTAGCATACTTTTTTGACCAGGACTGTATAAAAGGTATTTGTTTTATTTTACGTATTCCTTTTCAAATTGACTTCACAACGCAACTTACCCAAACAGCGAGACTACTAGCGGGTGCTCCGTTCTTTAACGACGAACCTCGGAACGAAACTTACATTAACGACAAGGTTTTTAAGACAGGATTTTCCAACGATAAAATATCAAATGAAACTTACATAGCGACATGGCATTTTTCAACGCCAAAACATCGAAAGAAACTTATATTAAAGACACGGTTTCTACTGCGGGTGCTTGGGTTTTTAACAACAAACAATCAAATGTAACTTAGCTAAGTCATCATTTTGGATTCTACTGCATGTGCGGAACTTTTTAACCTCAAAATACCAAACGAAAGTTACACAGTTCCAAACCCTCACGTGCAGCCGGTAACTCTGAGATGTCGTAGATGTCAGAGAACTAGGGTCGGTCGGTAGCCGAAGTCTAACTTTCTTAAGCAATGCGAAGAGCCAAGCTAACTTTTTCCTGCCCATGTCGACGTGACAAACAAATCCCTAACTTCCCTGATGACCCTAACTAGTGCCAGCTTGCTGGACGGCAGATGGTGCATCTGGTGTATCCTACCTGGAGTCTTATGTAGGAACGCTTCTCAGTACAGGTGAGTTTGTAATTATTGTCACCCGCGAGTTTATGCATGCAGTGGGGGGAAATCAGTATTCGTGCACCATGAAATTGATTATTTAGAAAAATCTAGTGAATCAAAAATACATTTATTGATACAATATTTGTATTTAAGTGTTATCAATTGAAATATATCAACAAAGTCAAAAATTTTAACGAATTATATAAATAATATAATATTTCACATATCTAGGGTTGAAAATGTATTCGTATGAAACTACTTTCTCATTTCAACATTGATTTGACTCTTCAAGAATTTTCTAAAACATTCTAAATTTTACGTTAGATATCTACTATAGTCCATGAACAGCTTTGGAGTCATTATTTCGCGTGACATCGTAGAAGAAAGTTGTAACCGTGGCAAAAAGCAAGGAGCTTACGAATTTTGTAAAAGAGTTGATTATTAAAGAATGTAAATCCGGAAAAAGTTATAGGCAAATATCACAGACACTCAAAATACCGCTTACCACCATTGGGTCATTTATCAATAGGTTTAAAAATTCGGAAACCGTCGAAAACCAACTTAGATCTGGCAGGCCGTGGAAGATTTCTCCTAGAGCTTCACGAAAAATGGCCAGGAAAGTGTCCAAAAATCCCATGACTACGCCCAAAGACCTTCAGGAGGACTTGCTAGAAGCAGGGACAAGCGTTAGCCTCCGTACAAAAAGCCACGAGTTGCACCAAAACCGTTTACGTTCTTGAACTCCCCGCAAAACTCCCCTGCGGTCGAAACGAAATAGGGAATCTCGTCTGAAATCCGTCCGTGAGCACAAAGGCAAGCCTGAGTCGTTCTGGGAAAGTGTGTTGTGGTCCAATTAGACTTAAATAGAGTGACTTGGACGAAATTAAAAGAACCATGTGTGGAGGAAGGACGGAACGGTACTCGCACCAAAAAATACCATTCCCACGGTGACATTTGGTGGTGGAAACGTTATGATTCGGGATGCTTTTCATCACGTGGAACTTGTAACATTCATATCATAGGAGGGAGAATGGATGCTCACATGTTTCAGAACGTTTGAGGGAACACTTGCATGCGTCGGTTCAAAAACTCGGGCTACCGTAAGAATCCGTTCTTCAGCAGGACAATGACCCAAAACATACGGCGAAAACAAGGAAGAAACGGTTCACCGATAATCAGGTACAACAACTAGAATGGCCAAACCAGTCTCCGGACTCGAATCCGATAAAAATTTGTGGCGATTCCTGAAATGAAACAATAATACAACGAGTCCGAAGTCTACTCCGAAACTCGAAGAAATCTGCAAGGAAGAATGGGCTAAACGCCCTCAGGAAATATATAAAAGCTTGGTAAAAAATACTATAGAAAAAGATTAAGTGCCGTTAAGCTGAATAAAGGCTACGCCACAAAATATTAAATGTTGTTTTAAAATCGTCTTTTGTGTTGTTAGAATACTTTTTCAACCCAAAATATATAAATTGCTTCATAATTTCTATTATAAAGGAAAAGGAATTTACTTGTTTTGTTGTTGCGCGTGTGTTGTTTACGCAGAAATACAAATACTGTATCAAAATATTTATTTTGGATTAACTAGATTTTTTTTAACTAAGTAATTTTATGGTGTACGAATATTTATTTCTTCCAACTTTATAAATATCTATATTTGCTTTTATATTTGTCCATCCACCTAAAAAGAGGCAGAAGAAGTTGAGCAATCATCACGATCTTTTTCAGACAGTCAGGTGGGTTGACTGAGATGTGAAAAAAAACTAGAGTTAGCTGGCCTTCAATATGACGGGCGTTGAATTTGTCTCCTCTGTGGGTGATGGTCTTAGGCCAGGAGACATTCTTGTTTTACCCTTGTATTTGTTCCCCATAGCAGATGATGAGTATATAATTTCTACCTGCTTTTCTAAAAACTCAGAAGCGTAGATAAGCTTAGGATTTTCCCTTGCATGCGTACTCAGCACATGTGAGTTCACAACACTTCTCATTTGCAAGTGATACCCAGCTTAGAAAATTTTGCAATGCTCTTGTCCGGTAAATATGACTGAGCGCAGGTAATTTTACCATTTTCCTATGTATATTAACCCTATCTGCTCCAAGGCGGTACAAAATTGCACCGCCCTACCGTTTTTCGTTCACATTTCTGCTCCCAGTGATATTCAGCGCCCAAAATTTCGTGACTTTTCTCAATTGAATATGACTGTCAATAAAATTCTAATATACCCGCACATTATAGCCAAAAATATAGATAAATATAAATATTTCAAAAATTTAAGTGCTAACATTTCTTTGCAGATTTTCTTTTTGTACAAGAAGAACTTTCAAAATATCACTATAATGCAGCAACAGGGCTAGAAATAAAAAATAGAAGCGATTATACGTTCAGCTTGTGAAAGTATGAAAATTGCGGCAGATGTGCTGCGGAGTATTCACCTTGTACTGTCCGGAGATCTTTTCTTATATTCGAATTTAATTGACAATAAAACTACTCTTAGGCATTATTTTATTAATTAAATAGGCGAAAGAATAGTTGATTAAATGATTGCTTGGACTATGAAGAAAAACTCAGATATTGATAAAGTTATAAGCATTTTTAGTGGTGCGTTACAAATTTGTACAGCCTTGGTGCTCAAGCGGCTGAAAAACATTGGTAACGGATTGGGTTAATTTATAAGCAGTTCGATCGGTACAAACTACAGATACTTTGAAGACAATGTTCACCTGGGTTTTATAGTGAGCATAGAATAGATGAATTTGTTGCACATTTAATCTGCATGTATTACTCACTTCCCTAAATTTTATACAAGTTTGAGAGTTACTACAGATAATTTGGTAATACGTTACTCAATGTAAGTAAGTTTTACATAAAAAAATGACGTTTTAGCGGAATAAGTTGGTAGAAACATTAACGCTGTTTGAAGGAGCAAAGCTGTCAGTATTCGAAAATGATAAATCTTTATCTGGAGATTTTATACACAAAGATTGTTCCTGTTCATGAAGATCGGAATCAATCGGTAACGAAGCCCTTAATGATGCAGTAGAAGCCAATCCAAAATTCACCAATAACGAATAACCTCAACATTTCAATACAACTCAAAGTAACATATAGAATTGCAGTATTTCAAGCTCTATGAACTAGGGAAGTCCTCAAAGCTTGGGTATTGGGTTAACTCAACAAGACCAAAGATTGACTGGGTATTTTGCTCACAAAGAAGCATAGAGATCCATTTTGGAATAAATGTTCCATGGCGATAAGAAATAAGTCCTTCACTTCAACAGACAACGCAATTGTTAGGTGAATATCGAAGTTTAAAGTCGGTTTTAAAACAAGGACTACATCCGAAAAATATCAAATCGAAATCCAAGGGATGTTCTTCGTTTTCATTAAACATCAAAAGCCAGTGGAACGTGACAAAAATTTCACTGAAGTGAGAAAACAATTGCCAACGCTGAATGTCTCTTTTATGCGATTTTTTTTTTTTAAACTGCATTACACTCTCTCGACAAAAAAGGCTTATAACGCTTTTAGACAAAATAGACATTAATTCCTTCTCAACTAATACAACACTGGAAAACGTTGCCTAATTTGAACGTTATACAGATCCCTTAGCGACGTTGCCAAGTCCCTACAGCCTTTAGGTCACGCTATCGGCACATTAGCTGTCTCATTAGAGACTAAACATGTTCAGGACCTGAAGCTCTGTCATCGATCTGCAGCTGCAATAATGAGAAGCTCCCTAAAGTTCGACAGCCGCGGGGACTGCCAAACTTTCTACTGCACAACAGGCCTCTGCAAATGTACGAAACATATCGAGAATTTGGGGTTGCTCTCGGGGAAAGTTGAATGGGCCAGCTTGATACAAGTGTAGCTGGGATATTTTATCGGTGTAGCGAAAATGATGCAACTATAACTGGGATACTTGATCGGTAGAGGGAAAGTAATACAACAGTTACTATGGTTGAGATAATGATCACTAGAGGAAAAGTGATACAACTGTAGCTGGGATATTTCATCAGTAGAACGGAAGTGATACAATAGTACCTGGAGCATTTTATCTGTCAAGAGAAAGTGATGCAACTGTAGCTGAAATATTTAATCAATTGAGGGAAAGTGACACAACTGTTACTACGATAAATGACCTGTATAAGGAAAGAAGTACAGCTGTAGCTGGAACAATTGACCAGTAGAGAAAAAGTAATATAACTGGACTTTAATTATTTGATAAGTAGAGGGAAAGTAACACAATGTCGAACAAGATGTTCCTGGAAAAAGGTAAGTTAAGGTAACTGATGCTGAGATACATACCAAGTTAATAAAAGGGGGGTAATTAACACTGCAGCAGCGGAAATTTTGTACGCTCGCTAGAGCGCACTGCCCTGTAATCATATACATTGTTCGTAACCTTGTGCTTGTGTTGTTTTACTTATCCTTGTATCTTTGCAATAATTTTATGTGTTCACAATGAACAACTGAAATTTTTTATTAGTGTCTTACGATAACGGGAAACATAAAACACGCTATTGATCGCATAGAAACATTACACAATAAATTTGATCCCTCGTTAGCCTAGTTGCTTAATATTATTGGCAACACTGGCGGCAATTTGTGTAGACAGTTTAGCCCTTTTGGTGTGTTGTTGCAGTGAAAAATAAGCTTGCCGAATTTAACCAACCTCCAGAGACAAGTGTAAAAGCCATTTATAGGCGTGAAACTAACCTGTCAACTAATATTGAGAATGACCCAACTTACGAAGTTGTACTGCAATACTTGATCTCTTCAAAATTGCATACAGTTTTGGAGGGGTAGGTAATATGTAGGTTTGAACAGACTCAATGGAGAATACTCAAAATACTGATACTTCTGATACCGTTGCTCCCTCACCATGAAATATTTCCGACTTGCTTACTAAAATAGATTTTCAAAGAGCAGAAATCACATCCCTTAACTTTGAAGTTTTGGGATTAAATTCCCAGATTGGCCTCCTTCAATTAGACGCTGAATGTACCAACGAATGAGTCTCTAAACTAATAGACGAAATTAAAAGACTTAAACGGTTAGTTGAGAGTAAACCACACTGCACTTGTTACACGAGTCGTAAGACACAAGTCTCTTTAACCTGTAGTATTATACCTGCACGAGATAAACGCTAGACAGATGCAACATAGGATCTCCTACATCGAAAAAAAAAAAAAAAACCGGGAGCTGAGGCTAGAGATAAAAAAAAAAAAATAAGGCAAAGTGAAACGCAAAAATTGAGTAGCTGCAACTGGAAATGGATAAGGTTAAATTGGAGATCGAACTCCTGAATAACATAATCAGAGCTAGCAAAGTTGTGACTCAGCCAGCTGCTGACGAAGAATCAGCGCGAATTATATTACGTACTCCTGACGGCTTCTGATCTCAGGTAGCTACAACCTCAAGTGTTAATATGTGGTATCTCCCGTCAGACGAATTTTTTTTTTTTTTTAGAGAATGCTGAGAAACTAGGAAATGGTCAAGGAAATGTAACCAGCACCAATAGTCATGTTTAAACATCTTGTTTTTTACATCACAATCAAACACTTTCTCTCATGTACCAGTTCTTTAAAAATGCTCAGTATCATTTAGTGATGAGGGCACATTCGTTGTATCGAATGCCCCCTCCCTCCTCCCCCCCCCCAAAAAAAAATCCTGTAGAGGAGGCAAATGCCATGAATGCCTCCCTTGTAGCCGCCAGTGACCCTGCAATATGGAGCTATGGGCAATGATACATAAGTAAATGGCATCCATCATAAAAAAATTTACCCATTTTGAAGTCTATTGTGCTGTCTATCATCAATAATCCTGGGAAATTGTTTCTTGAACTTTCTCTTTATTCCACAGTTGGGCCGTCCTTGAAGCACCAGTACAGTCCTAAACATATATGTAAATCACTAATGGAATTTTTCAGCTTGAAGCGTGGGACTAGTAATGGATAGTGTTAAGTAATTCTTCTTCGCAGTATTTTAGCCTGTTTGTTATAGTAGAGTAAATTGCCCTTCAAGATTTGTAGCACTGATACGAAAGATATTTAAAAGGAAAGAGACATAAACTTGGCTACTTTGGCAATTCGCATAACGACAGTTATTCTGATGTATCAATATTTTACTCTGCTCTGTTGACACAAGACCCAGTGATTTGCAGCCATTGTTATTGTTACATTGTAACGCATGTAGCAGTAGTCGAGTTCAATTTCCTGCTGATGATCAAGCAGAACAAATCATCTTCAAGTCCCTCCAGTCGCATTCTGGCGGCAAGTGGCAGCAACCTATATCAGCTGGTGACTCTCAGTATACGAATGATTTTTTACAAAAGATGCTAAACATGTTTGTAGCTACGATGTTGTTTTCTTATACGAACAAAACTAATGTAGAGCAATGAAGGGCAATGGCATCAGCGCAGATAATCTTGAAAAAATATTTTATTTCAGTTTCAGAACGCTTCATTTCAAATAGAAATTGTTCAATCATGTTCATTATCATTTCCCGTTGGGGGGGCATTGTGTTATGAATGCCTCCCAAAAAATTCCCGAGGGGGGCAAATGCCATGAATGCCCCCCCCCCCTGGATCCATCAGTGGCTAAGTATACAGGAAGTCCTCGTCTTAGACCGGACTTGTTTTATACCGGCTTCGATTTAGGCCCAAAATTTTTTGTTCCAGGTATTGATTTAGCGACCTTGGTTTTGAATAGCCTCATTTTTCCTGCAACACTAGTACCATCTTCCAAAACGCATACTACGTCCACACGTTTCCTTTATCTTACTCAGTTTATTAAGTTTAGGTAAATTAACCACTGTGTGTGATGATATGCAACATTAATTATCATGTAAAGATTCTGTTTTTTTTATTTAATAATTTAATAATCAATGAAAATATTGTGGTATTCCATCTAACTGTTCGTTTTCTTTTATTCTTTCAGTAATAAAAAAAACGGATAAAGGCATTGAGACGCATTGTAATGAGAGTTTAGATCCTGTTGCTACGAGCTCCTGTATAACACCATTTCACTCAATAAAATATAGAATGAATACTATGCAATCTCAGCTGAATAAGCAGAAACCTCACCTTGAACATTGCTGACGGAGCATTAATTCAGCTGTATTTTCATAAAATGTGAAAAACTTGCAAGAGAGCATACATATATCAGCCATGGGATAAAATCTTTATTTTCGTATATCAATTGATCACACTGCTTGCAAGTAAAGGCAATGTTTGTAAACAAAGGTGCTTTTACCCAGCTCATAGCTCTATATAACGGTACGTTCGATTGGGCGCTGAAGTTAAGCTTAACTCAT
>LQNS02276481.1:20509786-20521718 GCA_001587735.2 Parhyale hawaiensis | reverse complement strand
CTAGTTATGTCTAGAAGGCTTACTTTTAGCACCCAATCGGACATGTCCTTCATATTGAGGTTGTCGTCGGTGTTACCTAACTTGAGTCGCACTGAATGTGGGGTAACATACGTGACACCGGCAGTCTGATTGCAACACGCATCTTATGAGGTTTCGTCGAGTACCAAATTCCTTGTTCAAAGCCACTTGATTCCGGAAGGGATCTCTGGCCTATAATGAGGACTTCTTGAACTCTCACCAATATTCGCTTATTGTTTTGTGTCTTTAGTCTTAGAATTAAGTAAAGACAATGCCTATTGTTGATTTGGTCATATATGACCTAAGACAGGCAGGGAAGGGTGTGCACTCCCTGGAGCACACTCCCCTGTAATCATATAAATAGTTCGTAAGCCTTGTAAGCGCCGCGATTTCCTCTCTAGCCTCCGTAGACTAAGGATTACCCTCTTAAGGCTGTCCTCCCGCTGTCGAGGGGCAAACAGAGCAGTATACCATTTGCAAGTATACATACTCGTATACAGTGAATACCTGGTATCTCTCTCCTCTCGCGGTATCACTTTCCTCTCCTCTGGCGGAATACCTCCAGCAGAACCTACGAAACAGAGTGCCGTGCCTGGTTACCGTAATCAACCGAGCGTAGTAGAGATATAGAAATCTGCCCAGCGAGTGCGTAAATGAGAGAGTAGCCTGGTGCGCACCGTATACGCTGGCCGAATATAGCAGGAACCCTACATAAACGGCGGCATTCGTAAAGTATACAGGAAATATTAGAAGCAGAAACCTTGGAATTAAGCAGGGAATTGCTATATCTAAAGAATATGAAATATTAATGAATAGATATATATGTTAAACAAGAATATGTTAGTCGTACAGCTAATAGGAATAGAACGGCTGCAGGATTCTTAACAACCAAGCTGGTCCGGTTGTTAGATCATTCCGGCTGTCGAGTCATTCCGGCAGTATGGTCATTCTAGTCGTCAAGTCATTCCGATTGCCAGGTCATTTCAGTTGTCAGGTCATACCGATGGTCGAGTCATCTGCATAAAGGTGGCGAAAGAGAGAGAGATATATACGGGTTGAAATGAAAGTCGTGTGAAATGTATTAGGATGTCACATATGAAGTGAGGCATTTAAAAATGAAACAATAAAAATGTATTTACATATTGCATACTTAATTATTTATTCCGAATGAGAACACTTCTACTACAGGTAAAAGGTAAAGTCAACTTTGACTGCACCCTCCACTGGGAAACCCACACGCACTGGTTTGTGCAGTAAACATAGACCAACTGGCCCCAGAGGAGTAAGTGCAGCTGCAGCCGATGACGGGTCGCTAAGAACTATAGCACCGAAACGGAAGGTTCAAAGACCCGCCAGCTCCGGGTATTTGAAGCTAAGTACCTCCACAATAGCCATGCGCACCCAGCAAATTTGCTGATTCAGCGCCGAACGCCATGAGAAAGACCGTGCCTGGCCTGGGGATTGTTCTCGGGACCCTCAGCACTACTGTACAGCACGCAACGTCCGCTGCTACCGTGGGTATGAATTATTCAGAGGTCAACTTTGATAACAGAGCTATGGGGAGCAAATTTAAATAGTTATATTATCTGAAAGGAAAATGAGCTAAGACTAAGCACAACTGCACATATAATCGAGTTTATAATTGACTGATGATGCTTATTAAAAATACAGTATTTCATATGCGACAACGTAGCACAAATATATGTAAACATGCGAGACTTTATTCACCGCTTTCGACCAAGATCACAAAAGACAGCTTAAGCTTCTTTTTAACGTTGTTTTTTCCATAGTGTCGTGCGTGTTCATGTTACATCTCTTAAATAAAGCACATCAGATACTTTTAATCTTCTAATGTACATTTCCAATAATTCATAGGCGACCGCTCTGTTCTCCTTTTTATTTTTTGTCCAACGATTGGAATTTATTATTCAACTGGTTTTTTTTTTTCACTCCAGTAGTAGATTCATGAGCAACAGACATCCCGGGGTTATAAAAAGAAACACAAAATCAGTATTAATATCTAAAAAAAAGAATTATTTAAACTTTATCAAATTGTCTAAAAATTCGGTAAGATCCAGTAAAGAACTGCCATTGTGTGTCGGTTTTCAAGTGTTCATTGGTCAAGTTAGTCCCGTTGTCATGAACCTCATTGTATTAGCAATAAAAAAAAAATATGTATAAGATTATTAGAAATAAAGGCACAGAGCACAGAAATCTAAGCATATGTATACTGGAGGAAAGACAATACCCCTTTACCAAACCGCTGGTAAATGCTGTCATATGGTTACTAAAGTAACCATACTTGGTTACTTGCTCAGTAAATGGTATAATACAGAAAAATTAGGCATAAAATTATGATGCATGAAACAGTAGCGGCACAAATATTAAGTGACCAACGACATGATCATTAATTTTTTATTTTATTTTGTTAGTGGAACATTGCATTGATTGGTTCCAAGCTGCCGTCTC
The DNA here is from genome assembly GCA_001587735.2 of Parhyale hawaiensis. Taxonomy (NCBI): domain Eukaryota; kingdom Metazoa; phylum Arthropoda; class Malacostraca; order Amphipoda; family Hyalidae; genus Parhyale; species Parhyale hawaiensis. Next base: position 20,519,231 of record LQNS02276481.1, on the reverse strand, counting down.
AGTCACGTTAATTGAGTCGTTGCTGTCACTTATCGTTCTGTTATTGACATTTGCTCCATAATTCAGTCAATTGTCGTGTTGAGGTTAATTTTTTCTTGCTTGTTTTTTTTTACATATCGATTTGAACGTGCGTAAATAAATGGCCACTCATCAATTGGGATAACGGAAACTCTAAAAATACGAAAGAATCTGAATGATCGAGACGTAATTTTTAGAGACGGAGAACAGCCCTAGCCCTGTAAGAATAATGCAACCATAAGATATAATTTTCAAGTAACTATCTAAAGCACTGAGTTTGATTTCAGTCAATAATGTCCAGTTGAAGGATTTTGGTTGCCTTCTTTCGTTAAGGTTTTTATTTTTCTATTTCTGTCAGCCTAGATAAATGAGGCGTGTTAGATCCGCTCACTTTGATCTAAACACTTTTATCTGACTGCCTTCAACCTTAGTGAAACTTGACTGTACATCCAGTCTGAGCGTTTAATGTGCCATGAAATAAGTAAAAAGAAACTGCGCTTAGAACTGTCCAAAGCTCAACCCTGCTTAAGCGTAATCGGATGGCGATTATTACCGGAAACTCCATTCAAAGTGCCAACAATCGCCCAAATTGATGATGCGATGAAGTTGAAATTCATCGGATTTGAATATCGCGATGTAAATAGGACATCAAATAAGGTACCTTGAGTTAATACTTTGTCCCGCCTTCCACTCTTTCTTTCTATACATTTTCAACAGATTTTCACGTTGTTTTCTCCCCATTAATTCACGGTTTAAACTTGCCTACCTAACTCTATCCTCCGTCTGCCCATCCATCTACTTTGTCACGCAAGTTGTAGAATAGCAAAGTTTTTCAATCAACAGCGAGGGCTTATACCCTCGCTTAGAAATGTTCTTAGTCACACTCATATTTTAGCTCAAATATCCATTCACGTTAGCGTTCATATTTATGTTCCAGTTTTTACTCATGGTCCAGTGTTCTTATTCATATTCCAGTTCATACTCGTGTTCTAGTTCATAATATTTTACCCGTTCATATTCTTGTTCCAGCCTTATTTACGCTCCAATTCACATTTATGCTCCAGTTCTGATTCATGTTCAAGTTCATAGTCATGCTCCTGTTCATATTCATGCTTTAGTGCATATTCATGTTCTCATTCACGTTCCAGTTCACATTATGTTCTAGTCTTTAATCATGTTCCAGTTCATATTCATGCTATGGTTCGGATCATATTCCAGTTCATAATCATATTCCAGTTCACTTTCTAATTCCAGTTCAAATAGTTCATGGCTTAGATGAACATTTCTAATTACAGTTTCTGTTCATAATAAAGTAAATATCAGTATTCCATTCATATTCCAAATTATGTTCATAATAATTTTGTTATTACTATTTAAATTCCTGTTTACATTCATACAAGTCTTTAATGTACTCCTGCTCCTATTTTTCATCCTACTACCTCTCCTTATCCTTTGCTTCAAGTGGTCTTTTCCATTCCTAGTTTCGTTTCAAATTCTGCTATATTTCCATCCTTATATATTCATCGTATCATTCCTAATTACATTTGTATCGATTTTTCTCTTTCTTTATTACCTCCGCCAAAGAGGTTAGGTTTTTATGGAGTCTGAGTGTTTGCCTGTCTGTTTATTTCTTTATCTATCTGCCTATCTCTTTGTCTGTCAGTCACCAAGATAACTCAAAGAGTTGCAGACGGATCGTTACGAACTTTACATGGATTGTTTGGTATGGTAGAGGGAACAGGTGATTATTAACTTTTGGTCAAGATCCGTTCGTCTGTTTGTTTGTCTCTTTTTTCTTGACGCCATAATTCAAAAAATTGTGGAGAGATTTTCTATCGAATTCACATGAGTTGTTATAGGTATATTACGAAGAGCAAATAACCACATTTTTGTGATGATTGGTTCTATGTTTGTCTCTATGTATGATTGTATGCTTGCTAGCAAAAAAAAACTAAAAAATTACGAATGATTCTTTATATGAAATTTGCAGGAATTGTTACTAATGATGCAAGACTTAAATGATTCAAGTTTGGTGATGATCGGTTGGTCTATTTCTGTGTTTCACTAATGTTTATCAAAATGTTTATTAGCAGCATAACTCCAGAAATCATGAACGGATCTTCAAGAAAGTTTCAGAAGTTGCTATTATTGTCAAAAGGTACAAATGATTAGATTTTGGTGCTGATACAACGTAAACAATAGTTTCCGAAAAACTTTTAATGTTTCGTTACCGTACCCTTGCTTGGCGGAGTTTTGCGCTCTCAGAGTGCTCAAGTTATACTTACTCTTTTTCGCTCATATTACAGCTCATAATCTTTTCCCTATTGCATCGTATTCATACCAATTACTGTATCGTATTCACTTCTTATGACCTCTTCATATTTCACACCAATCAAACTTTATCCAGCACCATAGAAACTTCGCCACTCCGCAGCAAGGGTCTGTGTCCGTGACAGCTTGAATATCTTACATGACCTGTGCTCTACATATACTTTAAAAGTTCTGGACCCCGAAACGCATGCGTTGTTCGTATGAGTAGATTAATCATGCTGTAGTTGGAGAGCTGGAAGTCATAGTCAGATAACTACCTAACTTGAAAAGTTGGGGCAGCACGGTATAAACTTTAATGCCGCATATTCATAATTGCACTAGGCAATGTAATTTAAACATAAGTATTGATAATTAAACGATAACCAATACGGATCAAGACACTATAAGCAAGAGAATTGTGTTACATATAAATATGCATGTTGATTATATTCACTTATATGTACTCAGATATTCTGTATCTCACTTCGCTGCTGGCAGTAATGATCAATAGGTCAGCTGCGTAGCCCAACCAGAGTGTCTCTAATGATAATGGTTCTGCTGTGCGTAGCCCAACCCGAGTGTCTCTAACAATAATGGGTCTTCTGTGCGTAGCCCAACCAGAGTATTTCTAATAATGCAAAGTGTGATGTGCATAGCTAAATAGTTCAGGTTTTATATAATGATAGGTAGCATTGTGCAACCATTGAGTTACCTCATTGGTATCAAGTCTATATTTATGTATTCATAGCTTCATATGGCTCTAAAATTCATCGGAGTTCAACATTTACGCAAGCACTCTGAGGTATGCACCCGTTAAACTACTTCACTTCCACTTACCCCAACACCATAAGTCGAGATTAGTAGCCATCAAATCACTTGTAGACATTTCACCTCTTCATCATGATTCTGGACGAAGAAAAACAGAAATCGAGTAATTAAGAAATTCCAGGCATCATAAAGTTCCAAATTAGCAAAAATTCGACGCTAACGTATCGGTGCACACCCGATGAAGAGTCTCACTTTTCCCGAATTTAAAGAGTTTAGGTCCTCCTAAATAACTGTAGCCCTCCCCTGTGCTACTCATAAATGCTTATATATATATATTATATATATATATATATGTGTAATGAGTACAATTCAAAAATTATTTGCTTACTCTAATTTACGTGAGCCTACAATGCTGCACTTAAGACACCCGTTAAATTACCTCATATCAGGTAAGTACACAAATCTAGTCAAGGACCAGCAATTGAACACTTTAGACATCACTGCACAGCCATTAAATTAACTCATTTCTAGCACAGACTCAGCCTTAACTCAGTCTCAATGTCTGCCGAACTCATCATATACATGCAATTCAACACTTAGGTCATCACTGCACACCCGTTAAATCACCTCATTCCCGTCGAGTCCACAGCCTAAGGTCTCCCTAAATAGCTGTAAAAATCCCCTGTATATTTCCGAGAACAGGGCCATTGGTTCGCTGGTCTAAGCAATGGCGCGTGGCCGTGATAGAAGGGATCGCCTGAAGAGCACGTAATAAATGGCTCATAAAGAACAGAAGTAATTGGGTAGAATAACTGGTTTCAGCGGCCCTTACTCATGCCCGCCATATTGTTCGCTTATTGAGCTACTCCCTCGCCAAATGGGGAAGAGAGCTCGAGAATTACCCCAAAAACTGACCATTGTCTGGAAATATTACTCTAGCGGGCCGAGAGCTGGATCTTACCTTGTGTCAGGAAAAGGTTCTTTTACCCTGAACAAGTAAGTGACCATTGCTGGAAAAGATTCCCCTATATGAGGTGAATCTTACCCTGTATAAGGGAAAGGTTCGTTTTGCCCTGAGCAGTATTGGGTCCGAAACAATTTTTGTTATATTGAGTGCTCTAATTTTGTAGTTAACATTAGATAGTTCACATACTTGTTTGAAATTAGACACAGACAATTAATTTTTACCCTGCTGGAGATGCTTTTAGTGCTATCACGCGTCTATTTTCATCTGATCAATTGTATATGAATGCCAAGAGCATATATGCTGCTCTCATTCTGCGCAAGGAACATAGTACTGTATGAGCTGAATCCTTTTCATTTCAGCGATTTTTTTACCTTCCTTAATAATATTAGAGCACTTTTGTTATGAAGTTTGCACTCTCATTTTTCCGTTCATTTTACATCGATACTTTATAAAAGTCAAGCTACATAATTGGTGAACAGATGCTATTGAATTCTTTAGTTCTATCTCTAGTGAGAAATACATTTATTTCTATCAGAAACAGTAATATACGAAATAAGCTCGCTAATATTACATATGTATTGCTTTTATTTTTTATAGTTACTGAATTCAATTCTTATGGATTTCTTTTTGATGTTGTCATAAGTTTACCGTTGTTCCGTTTGAATTTATATAAGTACTTTCTTGACTATGAGGAGCAATCTTTCTCCGGAAGTTTTAGCCGAGCTCACTGGACGTGTTCAATCGACTGCTTTCAAGTTGTTTCATGGTTTTAAATCTATCAAAGTCTTTAGTGCAGTTTTACAAAAACAGATTTTGCTCTTCTTAAAGAGTTAGCTACAGACCTGTCTATCCTATTACCAAGTCAGTCAAAGGCAGAAGGGTAGTTATTTTGGATAAGGCAACATATGTCGACAAAATTATTGTTCTTATTTCGGATCCCAATAATTTGAAGATATTACCGTCCCAATTCATAAATACATCCTAAAAATTGAAGACAAAATTAATAGCTTTTTACGTAAACTCAAGCATGCAAATTGTATATCCGAAGAACTGTATAAAAAACTCTTTGTCTCTGGATCTGGCCCGGCATATTGTATGGCTTACCAAAAATTCATAAACCAAATTTTAGTACAAACTTCCAATTTCGTCCAATATTTGCAGCTTACAATACTCCTAGTTTTAAATTAGCCAAATTTCTTGTTTCCGTTCTTGCTCCTTTGAACTGTGCACTATCCCTAACTCTAGTAACTATTTTATGGCTTCTTTTGACATTGAAAACCTTTTTACAAATATACCACTAAGTAAAACCATCAACACTTGCCTAGATATAATTTTCAATTATGCAGATACCACAGTAATTGGCCTCACTAGAAAATTTTTTTTAAACTCTTCTGGCGAATGCTGTTCTAAATTCAGTTTTCATTTTTAATGACAAATAATTTAACCAAAAAGATGGCTTGGGTATGGGCCTCGCATCGGGTCCAAGTTTCGGGAATATCTTCATGTATCACCACGAACAGCTGTAGTTAGAGAACTGTCCCATAGACTTTAAACCTAGCTACATTTTACCGTAGATATATGATGTAGATGACACTTTTCTCCTGTTCCGTGATGCGCAGCATGTCGATCAATTTTCTAACTAGATAATGAACAGCATCCAAACGTTAAATTAACTTATGAAAAGGAGTTAAACTTTCATTTTTAGACGTGTCCAACTGCAGGAAACACTATGTTTTTGACACTTTGATTCACAGGAAAGAAACGTTTACTGAGTTAGGTCTGAGTTACTTAAGTTTTGTTCTTTCCGTTTCAATAGTAACGATGCAAAATTTCAATAGCACGTACCTTTAAAATATGTTCTTCATACGCCAATGTTCATGTAGAATTCTAATTACTTCGTAACTTTTTTATATACAGTAGATTCCCTGTATCTTTCATCGACTCTAAAATTAAGCGGTTTTTATCTCGGAACTTCAGAACCAAAGCACCACCGGCAACAATACAAACACTGTTTATGTAATCCTCCAATATCTTGGCCAGCAATCCTAAAAAATTAAAAGCGGATTAGAGAAAATTGTAATTGAATACTTTCCCGAACAGGAATTTATTTTTGCTCTAGTAAAGAAATTTACGATAGGTTCGTTTTTTTTAAATTGAAGAACAAGCCTCATAAAGCAGTACAAAACTCTGTAGTCTACCAATTTTGTTGCCCGCTCTGTGGGTCTACGTACAGAGGCTCGACTGCGCGTACTATATGACCAAAGTTTGTGAACACAGCGGCAGGGGTGCTCGCACCGCAAGCGTGCTGGATAGTCCTCCTCATTCTATGTTGAGACAGCATGCAGAACGGTGTGGCGTCCGAGTCAGTCTTGACAGTTTTTTCCATTTTAGGCAAGCAATCCGCGTCTGTTTGCGTGTTTTAGAATCCCTTTACATTTTGTAGTTTAAGCCTCCTCTCAATGAAGCACAAAGCGCATATCCGTTAAATATTCTTCCTGTGATCCCAGGAGTTTTGTTTGCTATTATACTTGTGAACTTCTAGTCTCGGTTAATAAATATCCTATATATCTCCACAGTTTGCTGATGATGGGTAGGATACCCGAAACGTTCAATTTTAATATATGAAGATTCGTACTGCTTTGCTAGTTTCCTCTTTCCTGAGCATAGTAATAATAACAGCTTCACCAAGAGGAGGGGGGGTTGTCACGAATAAATACCCCTATAATGCACTTTCAAAACAATAAAAAAGAGATCAATAGAGAGAAAACAATTGAGTATATATTCCTACAACTTGTTTTTTTTTTACATGTCTATAATATAATATCAATAGTTAAAAAAATACCTACACTCGTCGGCCAAGACAACTGTGAGAAACCTATTCGCTAAACTTGCATCACAAGTCGCAACTGATGCTCTTTTCGCTGTTTAAAATACTGTGTATCGCAGTAATTCAACTATTCAGGCGAAATAGTCGATCTGATTGAGTTATTGCAACAATAAATAATTGTAACGTTAATCAACAATTCAGGTACTGTAACGGTTATCAAGATGGTCACACTGTACCAAAACGGGAAGTCCAGCTTAACACTTGAGTCAAATTGGAAACGAAGAATAGCTAATATAATCAATTCGTACTGCAGTGCACATTGCGGTCCATTGTCTGGCTCTTGTCTGCTACCAGTATGCCCTGCTATCAGCAGTATATGTTGAACATTTTATAATCAGTGCCAATGCGGATCCCATTTACTAAAAATTTATCTGATTTTTCAGTAATGCTTGTTTGAAGACTGAGACCACATTTCCTTATTCATACTTTGAGTTAGTTACTGTACCTTTCACCTCATATCATACCTGCAGTATTTAACTTCGATTCATTTATAAGAAGGCGAAATATGTCACGGGAGTCTATACGTATTGTAGCCACCTTCACATGCAATATCGCATGCACACAAATCTTTTCTGAAATGGAATTTTTATGTACTATTTTGGTGATGTATTTAAAGTACTTGGCCTGCTAGGATTTAGAATCAGTATCACAGCTTCACTACTGCTGATAAATGAAGTGCTGTATTGCATTCGTGTAGAAAATATAACAGGTAGGATAAATATAAAAGCAGCAGAAATAATCCTAAGATAGCAAAAGAAAACCAAAATCATCTGACAGCCCAAAATCACCAGTTTCGAAACAAGCGGGCTACGATGGCTGCAGGAAACAAGGTTAATTAAAACAGAAAAAAATTTCTTTGATGGAGACAACAGACCTGAATCATTAGGAACGAAATAACAGGCCAAGATCCTCATGATTGAGACAACAAGTTAGAGTGCTCGGGATAAAGACAATAGACCACCGTCTTCCGGTTGTAGACAAGAGACCAGGAACATCAGGATAGAAGTAACAGGCCAGGATACTTAATTAAAATAGAAAGAACATGCCAGAGTCATCAAGATAGAGACCATAGGCCGCAAACTTTCGGTTGGTGACAGTAGGACATATTCTTCCGGTTAAAGCCAGTATGTTAGGTTCATCAGCATAGACAATAGAATGTGAGAAATAGAGATGATAGGTTAGAGTATTCAGGATAAAGACAGCAGTCCGGAATTTTCAGGATATTTACAACAGGCTAGCATCATCAGGATAGAAACAACGGGCCAGAATCTTCAGGATGGAGAGAACAGGCCAGAATCTTCTGGATGGAGAGAGGTGGGTAGAATCTTCAGGATAGAGACAAGAGGGTAGAATCATCAATCTCAATTGATCCTAAGGTTCAATTCCTGAAGGTGTCAAAGCTGGCAGCAGCAGAAGGGACATTTGCATACAGCGCTCGTTATAGCGAGGCAGTGGAATGCATCGTGTCTACAGAGGGCTGCACAGGCCTATTGAAACTAGACGAGTGTGCATCTACATGTACCTGTAGACTGCACGAGTGAATAGCAGTTTGTATTAAAGGTGGACCGAATATTCTCATTCGCCATTCGCATGGTTTCCAATATTTGCGTTCGCATGTAGCATGCGAATATTTTGCGAAATATCTACACATTTCCACCGATGAAGATCCTCTTAAATAGAGGAAGATGCACGCGAATATCTATTTTATAATTCTGCTTGAGGCTCCATCTGTCCGTACGGCCGTCCGTCCGTGTGTCTGCAAGTTACGCTTTCAGTATTAGCTTGGAGAAACGTTGCACTTGAATAAGAAACTGTGACTTCAGTCACTTTTCTCCGTAAAGATACGAACCAATTTTTCTCAAGGGGCGCATACTCATTTGTGAAACTCAAATTTCAGCACTGTTTGCTTGGAAATAAATTTCTATTGCTGAATAAATCGTGTTCACATTTTCCATTGTTATCTTTTTAAATCTGCAGAAACCCTTATAAGTCCCGTCCATTCGTATGAGTGGAGGGCTTTGCTCATCGAGTAAACAGCACTGAGTAGGTTCACATAACTAGAATAATCTAGCTCTGTACTTTTCGATATGTCCTTTCCGATGATTTTTCTTTTTAGCATGGTAGATGAAAGGCAATATATTTGATGCAGTTCTTGATTCTGTCGGGCATAAGCTATATCGCATATTTGTAGTTGAAATTCTTCTTAGCAGTTTGAGATGCTGAGTCTCGGCTGCAGTTTTTGTTCCTTTTTTGTGCATAATCCATTTCGCTTATGCTTTCTTTAGCTGAATCGTTTCGTTGCAGTTGCAACTTTACGCCGAACAGATGCCTTTTTATATTCAACTAGAGTGCCCGCGCTGTCAATAATGACAGCGAAAAATTTGTGAAGACCCGTCTTGTGTTGCCTGTAGCATCATCGCAAAGATATTAAGGCACAGCCTTGCATCTATAAAAGGGAGCTCCCTGTCTGGGTGGTACCGCGTGTTGACGGGACA
>LQNS02276481.1:20375862-20396170 GCA_001587735.2 Parhyale hawaiensis | reverse complement strand
CAAGTTATAGCGATTCAATGAACTGCCCGTAGAGCTCTGTTTCACCGAGGTTTTATCGCTGTCATTGTCGGAAGGGCGTATATTTTGCTAGATGGTTGTGATTGTGCTCTAGTGCGTGGTCTATATACTACTACCTTCAATTCAAGTTTTTTTTTTAATCGCGAGGTAACGTCCTTCGTCTTATAACAACAAGAGAAACTCTGAATTAGGTTCACTAGGACCTAAGGCAGCAAAATCAAATTCACTTTTAAATAACATTACTCAAAATTTATCGACTTGCAATTAATGTTGTAACTGAAAAATCAGAAACCGTCGACGTTTGTCAATCATTAGTCATAATTAGAAGTACAGCGTCACTCAGCAGTCTTAGAGCATCAAGCAGGCAAACACACCACCTGACGGCGGAGTAACATCAACACAAAGAAGCAAGCTAACGTATCCTCGGGTGGCAAGGCTCCGTTGTAGGACTTGCGGGTTCATTGCATACAAAATGCATGTGACCGCAGGCAGAAGCTGTGAATCAACAGGCTACAGCGATCCATTGCAATTCGCCTGGCTGAAATTCAGGCCCATCCGCCGTTAGAAGAGGGAACGAAACTAGTAAATCATCGCCATGGAGGTACGGGAGTAGCATTGGTAGGCCACACGTAGCAAGGGAGGAGAAGCATTTTGTATGAAGACCGATAGATAGAGGAGCAGTGAGAAAGTAAAAAGTTTGTAAAAAAGTCAGAAGAAGTCGAAAAATGGGGAAAACGTCTGAAAAAGTTTGAGAAAGTTAGAAAAAGTTGGAAAAAAGGAAAAGGGCGGAAAATATTAGGAAAAAGTCAGATAAAGTAAAGAGTTTGAAAAGAGTCCAGAAGAGGTCGAAAAAACACAAATATTGGAAGCCGAAGTAAACATGGCAACTCCTGTATGCAAATGTGTAGCTCACCAGGAGCGCATTGGGACAGTGATATCAGGACCTTGCAAATTGAAACATTTGCAATAGCATACAACAGCAACTGGTGGAATTTCACATCACGTCAATTATGTAACGCTCTTATTCGAATAAATTACAGGCCATCACTATTCCCGATTAATTAAAACCTCTCTTCCGGCAAAGGTTAGCGTTTTAAAGCGATGAAAACGAACAGACTAGTCACCTAGTATACCAATATAAACGCCGAATCCAAGCAGGAGTGTATAACGCACACGGACTCGGTAGGTCTGGGGCGAAGAAGAAGAATAAGAACAGAGGAAAACAACAAACAGCAGTACGAAACAGGAAGAATAAAATATGGACACAGGGAGGAGATGCCTTGAAGATTGTGGGTTCCCTTTGGAATGCTGCTCCTTACAGCCTAAGCAGCTTAATGTGTGAGAGCCATCGTATACTTCTTGAGGGAAAACAGAGACCACTAAGTTGGTGGATTTGACAAAGCGAGTCGGCACAAATAGAAAAGAACTCATGATGAGTCCTAGGCAGTCTAGGGGCCCCATTCCCTAGGGTGTACACACCGAACAGCGGCAGCGGCCTGCTCAACTGCCGCTGTTCAGTGTGCTCGCTCCAATGCATTCCGTGCTTCTCAAAAACTGCCAGCCTGCCTGCCAGCTTCTCGCTGAACTGCTTTTGGTTGTTTCGGCTCTAACTCTATGGGCCTATGGCCCATCCTATGACCCGCGAGGAAAAAAAGACAATAGCAAGCTGGCCCAGAGCAGTGTTGCTACACCGGTACACACTAAGTCACTCGCAGATAAATATTCTCGACGTTTTAGATGAAATTTAAACCTGGAGAAAACAATGTTTCATTTACTGAAACCTGTAAAGCTGTGACTAGTCGATTGAGCGTTTCAGACTCTCCTCAAGGATCGGCATTGTTTTTCTGAAAGGCCTCCTCTGCCAAAATTAAAAATGCCAGTGATTAGATATTGGGAATAGAATGAGCAAGAGTTTCATTCTCAAAAAGAAGGCGAATGATACAATTCCTTTCCCTGCCAGTTCCCAATCGTCCAGTTGCCTCGCATCGCACAGCATATTTCAGTTATAAATGAATACCAAAGGCAAAAAGCAGGAAATGCACGTAGACGCATTCATCAGCCGTTTAGTTAAGATGCACCTAGATGCATTCATCAGCTGTTTACTTTAGATGCCCGTAGACGCATTCACCAGTTATTCAGTTCAGATGCACGTAGATGCGTTCATATGTGTAGTGCTTATGATTGTAGACGCATTCATCATTTGTGTGGTCTTGACGCACGTAGATGCATTTGCTATCTTTATAGTACTGATGCATACAGACGCATTCATTTGTTGTATAGTTCAGATGCTCGTAGGCGTATTTACCATGTTAGTAGTACTAGTACTGATGCACGTAGATGCATTCATCAGCTGTTTAGTACCACTGAGGTTTTCGTACAAATTATTTTGCTACACTTACCGGCTTCTAGAATTATGAAGCTTTTTAATTAGGTTTATCTTTTTTATTAAGGTAACTTGAAAAACCTGTGATCCACCTTCCGAAAATTCTAGTTCTTGAAAAATATCATCAGTCATCAAATGTTTCGTCGTGGAAATAGATACGCGGCCAGCAAGCGCTAGGTTAAGCTAGTTAAAATATCGTAATATGAACTGTATTTATGTATTTAACAGTATGCATTTACAAACGTTCTATTGAATCTGCTTAGGCCGTTCTTGACATAGGAAACGAAAATAATTTAGGAATCAACTGATGGCAAACCCGTTGCACGATGTAAAATTTCAGCAAAGCTTTCCAATTCACCCTGGTAAGAGATCTGCGTCTCTGGAGAAAACATCAATTCTGCCCAGCTTGATTTCGAGAGCACGGCCTTCTTTGAAGCTCCCGACCTTAAAACGAAATTTCTAACCAAATTTCAAAATTGTGTAGGGATGAAAACAAGCGATTAGTTCGGAGGCTTGATTACGGGAAGGAGCTTTTTCTTCTGGGCAGGCCAAATATTTGAGGCGAAGGTTCCAGTCTTTTCCAGGTTATGTGGAGACTTCAAAGTCCCCAATTTGCTTTGCGTTTAAAAATAGATCAAGAGGCTCTGCACAGGCGCAGGGTGCTGAAAAGACTGGTATCTGTGGCCAGCTGAAGTTGGGCCTTTGTCTAGAATCTAGACTGAGAAAGATTGGCGTTCACATGCTTATATATTTAATTTAAACGAGGGTAATTATCTAATAATATGAAGTCGACATAGCTACTAAGATTTTAACGTTTCGGGATTGTTAATCGCATCATCAGAAAAAACCTATAAGGAACCTGTAACCTATGATAAATAAAAAATTCTTTTGTTTCTAAATCAGTGAGGGGAGTATGGATGCTGTCAGGAGGAGGACTGAAATGCAAATGAACAGAGTTACGTGGAGCGGCTGGATGTCAGCTCCTGTACAGTTGGCAGAAGTGAGGCTAAGTATGGACAGTGTGCATCAGTACATCTGAGGTCATAATATTACTGCTTGGTCTACTTCTATGGATGTGGAGGGACTCTAATGTTGTGAGCTCAATTGGGTTGGAAGAGTCTATGATTGAGAAGTTGTTCCTGCTGATGGAATGCTTGCCTTGCTCGGCATGTAGGCGGGGGGCTCAATGTGAGGGTTTTGCAAGTGGCAAGCCGGTTCGACTGGATACACATAAATGTTGGTCAATGCAGGCTTTGAAGTGTTGTCCAGTGCTACCGATGTAAGAGGCACTGCAGGCGTGGCATTAATACGGTAACACTAGACTGTAGTGGTCTTAGGACCCTATGGTAAATGTGTTTTTGTACGAAAATTTGAAGTTTATATGTGGGTAGGCTTCAGAGAGGAACGCTCTCAAAGACTTCACTGCACTAACGGAAGTTTCGTTGTAGTACGGAAGCGAGTGAAAGAAGTCCAATTTACGGACCGAGGGTTTGTTAATGCCGGGATCGAACAGTTTGTCTAGGAACAATTTGCAGTAGTGGTCCAGAAGGTGGTGCGGGTAGCCGTTATTATTGAAAAATGTTCGGAGAAAGTGAACTTCGTTCGAAAATGCTAGGTAGGACGAAGACAAAATGATACGCTTGAAATAGGAAGGTTTCATTGCATTAATTTTAAACTGATCATAGCAGTGACTGAAGAAATTGGTTCCGAGGTCTGAGAATGTCGATTTTCTGTAAACTCCAGGGGTTAATGAGGAGTCTTGGTTGGTTACGAGAACATCTAGAAAGGCTAAGGAATTATTTGATTGGTTTTCGGCAGTGAGCTTGATGTTTGGATGTTTGCTACTAGGAAATAGGAAGGTTTTATTGCATTAATTTTAAACTGATCATAGCAGTGACTGATGAAATTCGTTCCGAGGCCTGAGAATGTCGATTTTTTTCTAAACTCCAGGGGTTAATGTGGAGTCTTGGTTGGTTACGAGAACATCTAGAAAGGCTAAGGAATTATTTCATTGGTTTTCGGCAGTGAGCTTGATGTTTCGACGTTTGCTACTGAAATATTGCAGAAATAAATCAGAATCTGTTTGATTGATGAATATGAGGAAATTGTTATCTACCTAACGATTATAGTGGATCGGTTTGAAGTTATTTGGGCAGTCGTTGAGCCAGAGGGTTTCATGATGGCAGAGAAAGATATTTGCTGGAAAGGGGCTAAGTGGGTAGCCCATGGAAACTCCCTCTATTTGCTTGTAAAGTCTATTGTTAAACGTGAAGAAAGAATCTTTAATGGGAATACTAAGGAGAGCTCTGAACGTAGGTTTGTTCATGTTGTGGAATAGGTCCGTGTCATCTAAGACTTTGCTGCAGATAATCTCGGTGATTTCGTCTACGAAGATGTTGGTGAAAAGGGAGCTGATGTCAAAGCTGGTTAAGTAGGCCTTGGCATACAAGTGGAGATTTTTGATGCGGTCGCGAAAGTCATACAAGCCCCCACACCACTACAGTCCAGTGTTATTTACCTTACCGTTACCAATGCCAGGCCTGCAGTGCCTCTTACATCGATAGCACTGGACAACACTTCAAAGCCCGCGTTGACCAACATTTAGGTGCATCCAGTCGAATCGGCTTACCACTCGCGAAACCCTCACATTTAGCCCCCCTGCCTACGTGCCGAGCAAGACAACCATTCCATCAGCAGGAATAACTTCTCAATCATAGACTCCTTCAGCACAATCGACCTCACAACATTAGAGTCCCTCCACTTCCATAGAAGTAGATCTAGCCTTAATATTATGATCTCAGTTGTACCGCTGCACACTGTCCATACTTAGCCTCACTTCTGCCAACTGTACAGGAGCTGGCATCCAGCCGCTACTCGTAGCTCTGTTCATTTGCATTTCAGACCTCCTCCCGACAGCATCCATGCTCCCCTCACTGATTTAGAAATGAAAGATTTTTTTTTATTTTTTTGTAGGTTATAGGTTCCTTATAGTTTTTTTTATGATGGGATTATCTATCAGCAAACGTTAAAATTTTAGTAGCTATAACGACTTCATATTGTTATTAATTTAACCGTGACTAGGGCACCATTCCCCTAACTAAATCGCACACGAACTTTTTGTGGAAGTCAGAGGTGTGCCATAACGCTCAGTGTATACTATACGTCTCTACAAATGCCTTGGGATGTCAGAGATTTTTACGAACCACCTGTGAAATGATGAAGCTTACTCGAACTTCCACCCCCTTGATGCCAGTCTACACAGGCCATTTTGTAAGTCAGAAGTCTACTCCTACCTTTACTCCCTGGATACCAATCTACACAAAAGCTGTGGGTGTCAATTAAGGGTTTACGCTAACATTTGTGGGTAAACGAGGGTTTCACGAACCCTTTTTATTTTGCAACTAGTTATACTGTCTTCAGGAACTCGAGGAAAAAATAACACAGGACATTAAAACGTTCGCACTTTATTCATAAAATGAAATGATAAAACTTTACTCAATATGACCATCTTCAGCTCACATAAGGGCACCTACACACTATCGAAATTTCACGCAGCGCTAAAAACGTCTGTATTTTCCAAGGACCCTACGCTCATTTTTATATCTTCTTTGAGCCCCGTAACAAAGTTGTAGCGATTAGCATATAATTTGCTTCAAATTGTGACCAGAAATTATAATAAAATAATCTGATCTAACCTAATTTAACGGACTAAAATTCATTCCCTTATAATTGAACTTCTTCAGCAATTCAACGGTGTATTGCGCCGTATAGGCAGGAGCAGAGTTCTGTTGGAAAAAAACTTTTCACTTGATTCTTTGACCTCCATCCATGGAATGTTTTCCATTTCCAAGACGTCGAAGTAGGATTTGGCATTTACTTTTATGTCCATGGCGAAGAAATAAGTAAACATATCACCTTCACTTGGAACAACGTACAAAGTCATGACGCTAGTTGGTTTTGGCTTGGTCTGCGTGTTATCAGGATGCCCACATTGTCTGGTCATCGGCCGTCTCTCTGTTCGTATGAGCCAGCTTTAGGTTGGGGTTCTGGGTAGATCCTAAGTTGGGGGAAATGCCACTCTTAAAGTGGACGAGACCTTTTTGGTCCAACAGCATCCCTGAGAGGAGATGAACCTAACTGTTGCCAAAGTCGTGTGCCCGGCATTCCACAGTAAGCTTCTCTCCCTACCTCTCGATAGCACAGTGGAGAGTCTATTTTCTTCTTTCTTTTACTTTCTTCCTTTTTCCTCCACTGTGCTAATTCTGTGCTGGAGCGACAGGGCCATGGGAGGTTGATGGAGTCACCCACATGTCCGCCGTCACTGTCGTCCCCCATTACCCGGAGAACCTGGGGTTGTCTTAGCCTTGCTCGGTATGCAGCACTGCTTAGTGGACCATACTTCTGCCTATGCTAATCATCTGTTTATGGGATTTCTGTCTTCTATTTTGTATATTTCTCTACATTTCTGTATTTTTCTGTACATCTCCTTATATTTCTGTATTTTTCTGTTCATCTCTGTATATTTCTGTTTCTATCTTCACTATGCTTTTACTTCGTGGTAATGTGGAGAGTAACCCGGGACCGGGTCGGGCTCGGGAGTGTCTCCCCTTTATTGCAATGTCAGAAGACTGCTTTGTGCCCCGACGTGTAGACGACGTGTATTCTTCAGAGACGTTGGTAACGGTTAGGAGGCACGATGCGGAGCTCACCTTGGCGGGTTTTCAGTCCTTTTTTCGCAAGCAATGGGGATCGGAGCCTGGATTCGTTGGAATGGCCATTTATGTCAGGAGTGGTTTCTGCGCTTACCGACAATCAGTGCACAATGTGCCTGTCATGAGATCGTGCTTGTGAGGGTGTGAAGGCGTCTGAATAGTTTTTATATATTCTCCTTATATCAAAGCCCTGCAACTGATGATTCTCTGTATGACTGTTTGCTGACGGCGATGGCCTCAACTCAAGAACGGATCTTAAATCAACATTTGTATTTGTGGGAGATGTTAATCACACCGCAGGGACTGGTTTGGACCTGTGATACCGTCTGACGGTCATGGTGAGGCTGCGTTGAATTTTTACACCTTATCTAGTTGTGTGCACCTAGCCCGTGAGTCCACGCATATTACAGGAAATTGCCTCGACCTCGTCGTGACTGATATTCCGGACATGATGACAGTGTCAGTTGACTCTCCTAGTGGCACTACAGACCACTCTCATCTTGTTGTGTCTTTGGACCTGAACCAGGTTGTTCCAGGGGTAGACACCAGGAAAGTGCTGTTCGTTAAGAGCAGAGCTAACTAGGAGTCTACTGCTGGAGCAGTAAGGGCATTACCTTGGCGCCAATTTATTTGCAGTGAGGATCCTATCGCCGAGCTTAATAATTTGACTGTGCCTCTTTTGGAGAGGTTTGTCCAGAAGAAGACTATTGCTTTAGGTCTTGGGACAATTTGTGGTTTGACGACCAGTGGCGGTCAGCTTTCGAAGCTAAACAAGCGGCTTCTCAGGCACAACGGCGTTCGCGTGACTGCACGTTGTGCCAGACCTATGTTGATCGTAGTGGCGAGGCTAAGCGTGTGTATGAGAGGGCACAGCATCGTCAGAGACAGCGTTCCAGAGAGTCTCTCTTGAGTATTGATCAAGTTGTTGTTGTTGTTGCTGTTTATTGCCTCCAAGAGGGCGGAGTTTGAACACCATCCTTTGCTGACCGCATGGAGGAAATATATAATGATGGCGTTTGATCCTGCACGCAATTATGGCAGGCACTGGTACACGTTACCACCTAAGTGGAGCGCGCCACAATCTGACCATAGTCCTGAAGAGACCAAAAAGGGGAGGGTTTGTGTGAAGTGCAGTGGCGAAGTGCAGTGAAGTGCAGTGCCGAACCAACAGGCCAATTCTCAAAGAGACACCGAAACTTGCCCGGCCCTCTATGAGCTATTGCCATTATGTTAGTAGGATATAAATGACTGGGGAAAAGAACAGAAACAAAGAAGAAGGAGAAGAGTCTCAGCAAAAGAGACGATCATGAATGCACTCAATCATGGTCAATAGCCGCTGATATGCGGAGTTAAAGATGTTAGACAGTGCAGTTGCAGCGGAAGAGAGAAGAAGGCGGATTTAGGAAGCCTCGGAGGCTTTGGCCGTTAAGAGTGAGCGACTCCTGGAGGAGGAGTCCTTAGCTGTGGGGGATGTGTCTCCCAATGTATGTCAAGACAATTTTTAAACGCGTTGACTGCTTCCACACTAACAACGTCGGAAGGAAGTCTATTCCAAATGCTGACTATGAAATACGGAAAGAACTGCTCACTTAAGGTCGTTCTTCGAGCTTTATGCTTGAGTTTTTGACCCTTGTTTCGCAAGCGATTATTGAGGTCTCTTTCAAAGAGCCCCGTTGTAGGTACGTCGTTGAAGCCATTCAAATACTTGAATGTTTCTATTAGTTGCCCTCTGAGTCGCCTTTGCTCGAGAGAGATCAGACCCAGTTTCTTTTAGGTGACATTCACACGGCTTGTTTCGCAGCTGAGTTATCAATTTCGTTGCTCTGCGTTGGACTCTTTCCATGTTATCGATATCTTTGCACAGATGTGGCGACCAGAACTGAACAGCAAGCTCTAAGTGCGGCCGCACTAATGCCTTGTACAGGGGAATGACGATGTCCTTGGACTTGTATTCAAAATTTCTGGTAATAAATCCGAGTACTTTGCTTGCCATTTTCACACTCTTGTCAACTTGGTGACTGTGCTGTAGTTTGTTTGTAACTGTGATTCCCAAGTCACGTTGTTGGGTGACAGGAGCCAATTCTGTCCCATTCATTTTCAATGGGGTTGAAGGGTTCACATGCCCTACGTGCATTACTGAACATTTGTCGACATTAAAGCTCATCTGCAACGTTGCGCTCCATTCCATGAGGTTGTCAAGGTCTTGTTGAAGCTCGGCTCTTTTCCTGGCAGGATGACATAGTTTTGTGTCATCCGCAAATTTACTGATTTTACTACTGATGTTAAGATCCAGATCATTGATGTAAATTGAAAACAGAAGTGGGCCAAGCACGCTGTACGCCCCTTATTTCTTACTCTGGTAGCAAGTCTTTCTTGAGGATACTGAGGCTCAAACTATTCCGTGCAATGGTCTTTTATTTTGAGTACTGATTCAGTTTACTTGCACTTTCTTGTTAATAATTCTCAATGTGCATGTTTGTACTTTGGAAATGTGCAATATGCTATGTGATATCGAGATTTATAACTTATATTCACCCTTTTATTTATTTATGAATTGGTAAACCTATCTGCTGCAAAGCATTTACATTTTTATCTCGAAATATTTGTAGGGATATGTAACAAATTTCATTATTTTATTGAGTCCTTCATGTGGAAATTAACATTCATTTTAACATTCCATGTGACGAACCGTTTCTCAGGAATTACGAGTATTTATTTCGTATATTGCGCTTTCTCTCCTCCTGTTCAGTAATTATGTCAATACTCGTAGGTATCGTCTAATCTAGTCACATGGTTCTTGTCATGTGGCTCAATTTTTCATGACTGTTACTTGCTTTCAATTTCATACAAATTTTTCTCACCTCTTTTTCTCAAGCATTCAAGGGCGAAACACATTTGATATTCCACGGATATTAATTACTACTCGTTTTTTATTATATATAGCCGTGCAATATATGTAAGGCAAAAACAAAAGCACACTCGACCAATTTTCTTCGAAAACTTCTCTTTTTCAGCGAACTGCTTTTGTTTTTGACCATCTCTTCCAGTTTCCTTTTCATTGGCTCCACCAGTAGGGGAATGTTTGGCTATTTGTCGCTCAGTAAACTTAACTCAAAACGGTATCGAAGGATTTCCATGAAACGTACAGGAACTGTACCAAATGTCCTTAGAGATTTTTTAATATAAGACGCCTGTCCAATGTTTCCTATTAGTCAGAGTTCATATACCTTTCTATACAAGTAAAATTTAAGATGCGTATCTTGGATACCGCCCGTAATGTGATAGCTCCGCACCATTTGAAGATTTTCGCCCTATAGAAGGCCCTAACCGGCGCCGAAAGCTTGGTTCACCAAAAAGAAGCCTGGAGACGTTTACTAAAATTTTTCATAATTATTAAGTGCGTAGACTGTATAAAGAAATATGAGCTGCAGCCTGCAAAACAACGATGTCATGTGCAATAACTGATAAGCTGAATTGAAGAGAGCGAGAAGGCCAGGAACTCGCGGAAATTATAGAGAGTTGAAACGAAGGTCGAAGCATTGTTATTCAGTATTTTCTGAGACCTGTGTCGTAGAAATGAAGCGTGAAAATTAAGAAGCGTAAAACGTACGAGCGCGAAGATTTCACGCGCTGAGTTTGACCCGTCGGTTCAAATTTCAGGTATTAGCCATTAATTGATTACCTATGAGACTTCCAGAAGCTCAATCCTGCTACGTAAAATTGCGTTTTCAACAGCTTCAACATAATAGCGTTGCTTCTAACACCTGCAACACGACTCAAAGTGACGAAGCTAGAGCTTCTGTCTAAAGTTTCGCACAAGTTAAGCCTCAAAAGCTCAATTTCTGCAGCCAACCAAGCGTATTCTTAGTTCCTGATTTTCCTGTTTTGCTGTTCTGAAGCTTTGTGTTCGTCAAGCTACTATTATTATAAAGTCTCGGGCTAAAACGCGCCAAAATTGAGGCACATGTGCCGTACTGTGGCTGTATGAAATATTAGTGCGCAGGCGGGGTGGCACTACCTGTCCTGAATGAAATATGCTAGTGTTTACATATGAAATTTCTGATAAAATATTAACTAAATTTAATTTAGTTATGATAGTAAGTTTGGTTGTAATTCACGAGACTCTTTTAATATCTTAAATAAATTCATATATTAGGTTGGAAATTAAGCTTCTGCCTGCCTTAACTCCAAAATGTTAAAACCCCGCCAAGAACTTAATTTTTATCCTAATGATTGCAAATGCTCTGACAACACCTACCCTAAGCGCTTCATCGTGACACAGGCCTTCTGTACGTGTTATATTCAATTTATCCTAGATGTTATGTATTATATGACCAGCAGCTTGACAGCCGCTGTTACACACATATTGTTAAAAAACTGTTAACGAGATAAGCAGTTTTTTAAACAAATATTCCATTACATAAATTGCATATAAATAGATTTGAAATCAGGAGAAAATCTAGGTCCGTGCTGGTAGTCAAAGCCATCTACTGCCTAATCTTTCCTCAGAGAGACAAATTGTATCTGTAGTACAGCGCGACCTCTCACCGCAACTATCCGCTAATAAAAAAGCTCATAGGTGACCCGGACCGACGCCCTCAGACACACGCACAGTAAAGCCTGTCTCTGTTCGCTATACAGTCTGGCTTCTTGTTCACTACAGTAGGCTGTAGTAAGTACAAGTCTGCATTTCATCGTGGATATTGTCTAGTCAAAGAAATAGCGCAAACGTGTTGATGCGTGTACAACTCCTGTAATTTTCATGAAGATCCGTTCATAACTTTTTGAGTTATACTGCTAACAAACAGTATGACAAACATAAGTCAAACACACAAACAGACCAACAAATCATCACCAAAATTTAATCAGTTATGTCTTTTAACATTACTAACAACTCCTGTAAATATCATAAACATCCATCCATAAGTGTTTGAATTATTGTGCTAACAAGCACAAAATCAAACATAGCGACAAACAAACGGAAGAACTAGCATATCATTCCCAAAATTTGGTCATGTACTCTTCGTAATATACCTGACAGCTCATACAAATTTCATGAAAATCCGTCCATAACTTTTTCAGTTAGGGCTTTGAGAAAAAAATAGGCAGACAGACAAACAAACACATGAACGAATCGTCACTAAAAGTTAAATCATCTGCTACTCATATCATGCCTAACAATCCTTGCAAATTTCTTAAAGATTCATCCACAAATTTTTGAGTAACCTAGGTGATAGATAAAAAGAATAACAGAGAAATACGACAAAAACATAACCTCCTCGGTGAAGGTTATAAGAGGGCTGTTCCTCAATAAGTATTAACATAACTCCCTACTTGAAGATAAATTCGATATTAGGAACTATCGCAGTTGGTAAAAATGGCCATCCTATTCTATAATTTGTTCTTTAATATAATTATTTTAGCTTTAAGATACTACCATGAAGTAATGCGGTGACTAATTGCGCAAGTACAGCAACGGTCATATTTTCGAAGGTAAAAGTTTGGGGTTACCGTATAGTCAAGTTGGTGGAACACAGGCTAATAGTGATAATTTACTTTAAAATGGAAACACAGCGGAAAACATTTGTAATACTTAATACCAAACCACTTCAGCCTTACTCTACTTAGTTCACGTTGCGTTTCAAATCGAGAGGATGTTTGAGCAGATACCCATATATTTCCGTAAAATATCTTTGTCTAGAGCTGTGTTATTCTAAAAAAATTGTGAATTATACATTTTCGTGAACAGACTGTCCATTTACAAAAAAAATCTGAATATGCAAAGTAACGGAATTTCTGTTTTGTATATGAGCTGTTGTACAACATCATTAAGTTTTACTGAATTGCCACATCGCTAGTTTCGTGGACAAGCTTCCTATCCACACCGTCATCAGTACAAAACAGTTAAATTTTCATTTTCATGGACAGACTACCCACAGTCCTGACTGACACCTTGAGTAGAATGTCAGTCTACAAAATTTACTTTATAGAATTAGAAAATATTAATTTTCTTGGAGAAAATTAACGCAGCTCAGTATTGGTGGACATATTGTCAATCCACTCCTCACGAATTTCAAGTAATAATCACTTACCAAAAAATTACTCCAATATGTGCCATGATTGCCAAACTATGCCTACAGCCAGATTGCCAATACGCAAGTTATCAACAAGTCCACAGATGGCGCCGTGAGCAGCTCTGCCTCAACAACATTGATCTGCATTTTAACGAGCTCATTAACGCCCACTTTTGAGGCGTTAATGCGAAGTCGACAATTTCTGCGAGCGGCAAAACACCAATAAATTGCCGACACAAGCTTCTTATTACCAATTGCGCCTCCTAATTCTCTGCGGCCGCAACGGTGTTCTTAGCTGAAATTTGTATCACAAAACGAAATTCTCTAAAAAATATTACTTTATAGGTTGTTTTTAAGCGTCAGAAATGTCGTAAAATCCGTCAAATTAGCATTTAAAGCTTTTATGCTGTCTTACCTGTTGAAAGATTAAGTATTTCAAAGAAATATGGGTCTGGATAATTGTTTTACATGCCAGCATTACCAAATTTTCTAAATTTAACATTTTGAGCTTCTATTATGAGGTAGGTAGTAGGTATGACAAGCCTAATGTCTTACTACATTATTTTTATGGGGGACTTGTTAAGTTGCAGAACTGTTTATAAATCAGTGAAATATAGCAACTAAAGCTATTATGCTGGAGCAGCGCTACTACTTCAAGTGATTTGATTCTTGGAGTGAAAAGTGTTATAGAATCTAAAAAATTTTATCAATGGGGTTTTTGTCCTAAAATCTCAAAAGAGCAATATTATAATGGTTGACTTGAAGTTCTCCAGGCCTTATTAAATCACAGAGTTGGACATGAAGAGTATTTGTACTCCTGTAGATATCATAAGATTAAATTTGCAAGATAACTATTATACTATTTGGGTGGTTTAAGCATAAGAGATGTTCCTAAGGAATATAAATTTAGTATTGGAAGCTTTCACACAGGCGTCGGTATCATAGGAATGAATACTGACGTAGACTACACCATACCTTGACTGCCCACTGAAATTAGAACTTTCCCAAGTGAGGTTGGAAGCCGATTTACGTAATTAAGTATGAATAAAATGAGTTCTAATAATCACAGAGACCTCAAACAAAATTGTGTTGTAGAGCAGGAAACTCAATTTCGCGATTAAACAGCACAAGTAATATACTTCGGATACCAAGAATAATTGAAAAATCGTCATGATTTTTAGGAGTACCTATTAGTATTTTATAAAAATATGAGCTCATAATTATATAGTTTTACATACTACATGTAATATACTTCAGTATCCCATACACTGAGTTTTACATCGATGGATTGAAATTAATAAACTCAGAAATTGCTCTATGTAAAGCTTTCGGCAGAGCTGATTGCAATAGCCGGAAGAAAAAGGAGGTTAAGAAAACCCAGTTATGCAGACGAACTGAATTAAAACCACAGCAATGCCCCAAAGTAAAACAACATTGGTAGCCATGAATTAACAATGCAAGATTAACCATACGGTAAACTTGCCAGGTCAGCCGTGAACTTATCTTAAAACGTGACATTTTGGTGTTGATACATCCCTTCACTACTGGTACCATCTCAAGCTGCGCTTCGTGGCTGTCCATGAGATTTCATATGACTGCCAATAGGTATATTACACCACTTCGTGGCTGTCCATGTTATTTCATACGACTGCCTAGTTATATTACACCACTTCGTGGCTGTCGATGTTATTTCATATGACTGCCTAGTTATACTACACCACTTCGTGGCTGTCCATGTTATTTCATATGACTGCCTAGTTATACTACACCACTTTGTGGCTGTCCATGTTATTTCATACTGTGCACTGCACCCTCAAAACCTATATAAGCCGTTGCGTAGCTAGAGCCGGTGTTAGATCATAACCAGCCACATCCAGTCACACATCTCACCTTCACTTACCGCTCGAGCACACTTGCATAGTGACTCTCCTTGATCACGTCTACTAATAAGATCGGATTAGACTGCAAGACCTATTGTGTATTCCTCNGGTGCCGTCATAGAGGCGATGGTACCGTTTCCTTGATACTACGAGTTTAGAGGCATCAAACTCTTAACTAACTTTATACATTCCTACTACTTCACAATAACCTCAGGTTCGAGTAATATCCCCACCTCGAACCGCACAATACGACTGCCTAGTTATATTGCGCAACTTCGTGGCTGTCTACGTACCATCACTTTATAGTTACCTAAGTTAAATCATTTGATGATTGCCTAAGTTAAATCACTTCATGGCTGCCTATCTAGCATCACTTCATGGCTGCGTATGTTACATCATTTCATGATTGCCGATATTATATCACTTCATTCTTGCACATGTTACATCACTTCATGCTACCAGCTAGTGCTACATCACTTCATGGCTACCAGTGCTAGATCACTTCATGGCTACCAGCTTCTCCAACTCACCCATCAACTGTATGTTCTCTGCATTGATTTTCCCACTTAACACGCTTACCAAATAATTTTCATCAATAACTCCATTAGATGCTTATTTAGCATTTGATCATAAATCTGAGTATATCACTAACTTCAGAAATCTCTATTCTGCAACATGAGACTGTTTATTTTACAAAGTTTTGAGAAGTCATTCTAATTTAGCACAAAAAAAAAAACAAGGATGCCAGAAACAGTAAATTTGCCATATTACTCTTCATGCTGTCATAGTTTTGTACATTTTTTACTTATACAAGTTTTTGAAGTATGTATAGGTTTATCAATCATTACTGAATGCAATGGAATGAAATAAAATATTTTAAAAATCATGAAATGAAATTGTATTATTGAATCCAGTTAGTTTTAGCGTTCGGCGCTGTTAGAGTGCAACAGTTTTCTGTGCTTAACTTAATTTAACTCTTAACTCTAGTGATAAGCTGAGATTCATACATTTATTGCACCATCTCCTAATGTGTGTTCAATGAAATTGATAGATTCTGCAACTGTTTCGTGTACTCATACTTTTAGCCGTTTTCTGTATTGATTTAACTCTATCGATAAGCTCTGTTTTATACGTTCATTGCACCATCCCATGTGTACTTAATACAGTCGATTGATTGATTGATTGATTCTGTCAACGTCACAATAGGTCCGAGTGTTGGACTCTCAGACGCGAATATGGGAGCTCAAGCCAGTTTGTCAGACATGTGAGGTCAGAGGCCACAACCCTCCGATATTTTTCCTATTATGGAGAAACCACAATAGGCCGTACACGCCCAGCTCTGGTTATCACTCAGATCGTATGCTTATATGTAATTCGAATTTATTTTTTAACTTATTAAGAAATCGCTCTGAACAAAGTACTTTTGACCTTCCGTGTTCTAATAATCCTACCACTATAATAATAGTTCCCAGGTATGAAATTTATTTATTGATGTGAAATTGAAAGATGCTGAAGGCAGGTGCAGATTTAGACACTGGGGTAAAAATAATGAACTAAATAAGGAAGAATATGTTTTACCGATTATAGGAAGCTTATGTGCCGATAGTTTTCAAAAGTGAGGATTGTTTTTCATTTACTGTAGGTGGTAAAATTTGTAGTAGTTTTAGCCATATGAATGCTAGCTTTTGAATTAATGGGGTAAAAAATTATCTGTACAGTAAAAATCTTTGAAATTTTTGTTAACTAAAACTTAACTTAAAGACATCTTGAGGAAAATTTAACAATCAGTAAATTAAAATCAATAGGCTTCTTAAATAGTATTTAACTAGCTGTAAAGCAAAACTTACAAACTTTTTAAGGAAAATTTAACTGTCAGCAAAACAACAATCTACGGGCTTTTTATAGCGGATTCAGCTAACTGTAAATCAAAGATTTCATGACTTCTCAAACAAAATGTAATTACAAATTTAAAAAAAAAAAAACATACGGACTTCCTGAGTAAGATTTAACTAAGCATTAAACATAAATATACTGAGTTGTTGAGTAGCACTTAAGTAGCTATCTGTTAAACTATATCGAGTTGTCGAACACAATATGTTACTTTGAAAAAAAAAATCTACGGACTTCATGAGTAAAATTTAACTGTCTGTTTAAAATAATCACGACATACTTCTTGGGTAGGAACTATCGAAAAAACATTCTCACATTGTGAACAGGATTAAAATAAAAAATATATTTGATGCTAATATTCATAAACATTTGTACTAAACCTTCCTTTAAGGAGTCTTCTGATAGTCTTCAGTTCAATTGTTCTAGCCTGGGTAAGTAATTTTGCAGGGTTTAGCTTCTACATTTTTTTTGCACTGAGTTTAAAATCAGTAAGTATTAATGTTCACGAAGTCCTTCTAATATTTTGAAACAAAATCTTTTCTTTGTTCTTGCACTGCCCGAGAAGCTTTTAAGTTAGTCCAATATGTAGTGAAGTCCTTAGTTTAATATTAATGTTTTAGACCGAAGAGAGAGCGGTGTTACTGCAAAACACCGCAGTTTTCCAGGAATTGCCACCCGCGGTAGGAAGTTATCAGGTTAATTTCAAAGCAGCCGTTAGTCCAAACGGTGTTTATTTAAAGTTTGGACAACAATATGAGTTGGGATAGAATTTCTTCGTGCTTTTCGATATATGAGAGAAGAGCCGAGTAGTCCATAAGCTGATTACGGTTTCAAAATCTATTTTAGAATATTTTTATGCAGAGCTGTAGTTTCTTTATTAAGGGGGGCCCGCTTTATGTTAGATGTTTTTTTTTTTATTTACAGTCCGATTGCAACGAACTTTGCACCCAGTATGTAAAATGAAAAAAGAAAATATTTTTGTTCAAGGAAATTTTCCCGCTTTCTTCTTCGTTTTCATTTTATCGTTCATTCTCAGGGTAAACTTGCATTTTCCTATTGTTTACTCAGCTCCCATAGGTTTTTGCAGTGGAATAAAAACAAAGACCATTTTGGAATCGTCAAACAATTCCACACAAGACAATGCTCTTAGATTTTCCATTTTCTGCCTCATTTTCTTTCAATCTGCACTTTCACCAGACTAAAATTATTTTCAAAATATGTAAGTTTGCGCTACAAATTGCTACATTGAAAGAAAATGAGGCAGAAAATGGAAAATCTAAGCGCTTTGCTTTGTGGGGAATGGTTTAACGATTCAAAAACTGCCTTTGATTTTAGAAGCTGTACAAAACTGCGCAAAAACTGTAAAAACGTATGGAAGCTGAATGTAGAAATTGACTTTTTTTTAGGAAAGCCAAAAAACTTTTATTTTATAAGAAAAATAGTTTGAGACCATTCATAGCTATAAAAGCTGTGTATAATTGTTGAAATATGTAATTATTAAAAATCTAAATGGTCATGTACACATGATTTATGTATTTTGTACTCACCCCTTCGATGATCAGATAGTTTATGCTACGGATGAGACTACGAGAAGTAGGTGCTTTCGTTCTTGAAAGTTTTTTCACGTAGTTTGTCACTGATATCACACTCATATCTCACTGATATTTTTGTTATACCTGTTTCGATTTTCCATAATGTTTTGCATAGTATATAATAATGATAATTGCACCGACTTCTTCTTGACCAGGACCCCTATGGGGACACTGATCCATCGGGTATGCTTCCTCTCTTTCTTCAAAGGGTGGCTGGTGTGCTCGAAGCACCGCATGCTTTCATGTTCCGTCGGATGTTCTGGCTGAGCTCTTTTCCGGAATGTTGGTGTGTCGCTCATGTGACGCCGGTTCTGAAGAGCTCTGTTTCATCTCGAACCTCCAACTATAGACGCCTCTCGATAACACCTGTTTTGTCGAAAGCTTATGAGAGGTTGGTTGCGTCGAGGTTGGGTCGTTTTCTTCAGAAGCAGGGAGTCCTTCTCCCAACACAGAATGTATGGTTTTCGTAATGGCTTGGGAACTTGTGATGCTCTTCTTCATATTTCTCATGTGTTGCAGCTGGCTCTTGATGGGGGTCATGAGCAAGGTTGGTACAGCTTGACTTCAGTGCTGCTTTTGATCGAGTGAATCACCTTGGGCTGCTCCATAAGCTGAGATTGATGGGTATTGGTGGTTCAGTTTTCGCGGTAATTAGTCAGTTTTTATCTGACAGACGTCAGATGGGAAGACGAGTGAAGTGTGAATTTTTATACGTGGTTTCTAGTGAGTCACAGGGTAGTTTTGTGGGAGCTTTGCTATTCATTGTGTATACAGCGGACCTGTTTGATCTTGTTAATAATGTACTTGTTGTTAGCGCTGATGATGTTTCTTTGCTGGCTGTTTGCGATATGGCTAGTGATAGGTTGGAGGTTTCAGAATCCATTCAGCATGATTTGGAAGTGATTGATTCCTGGTTTTCTAGGTATGGGATAAGGCTAAATGCAGGCAAGACTATGACCATACGATGCTCGGGTCCAGGTTACGTAGAGTGAGACCTCCTTTCCCTGTACTGATGCTAGACGGTGTGTGACTTCCTGTGGTTGATAACTTGTTAATCTTGGGTGTCAATCTTGATCCAAAGTTACGTTTGAGCCCCACATTCGTTCAGTTGCTTGACGTGCATTGCAGAAAATTGGTCTTATGTAGGGTGCTTGGAGGGTGTTTGGCTCGGTAGAATTGACACATCGCTGCTTTAATTGCTATGTTTTCCCTCTTCTGGAATATGCTCCGTAGTCTGGGGTTTTGCTGCCGATTATCATCTGTGTTTGCTTGACAAAGTGGTTCGTCGATGTGCGTTCATGCTGGATGGTGTTGTGCCTTAAGATCTGGTGCATCGCTGCACAGTTGTGAGGTCTGCTTTTTGTGTAAAATTTATAACTGTCCTAGTCATCCACTGTCTGATTTTCTTCCGGAGCCATTTGTTCGAGTGTGGTATACTCGGGTTACTGGTGCTCTTCATGGGTTTGCCTTGGAACCGTTACGATGCCGTACGGGTCAGTATTCTAGTTCGTTTTTTTCCATCGTGTGTGTATGTTTGGAATGGTCTTGAAGGCTCTGACTTAGCTTGTGCTGGTATTGGTAGCTTTCAACGATCTGTACACAGAGCTATTCTATTATCTCGGAACTTCTCTTTCCTTTTTTCTTTTGTTTTCTTCACTCGCTGGGCTTGTTGTGTGAGGGGGTTTGTCAACCTCATGGAGTTTCACCGTTCCCACATTGCAGGTCTGGTGTGATTTAATAATAATAATAATAATAATAA
>LQNS02276481.1:20338986-20364516 GCA_001587735.2 Parhyale hawaiensis | reverse complement strand
CCAGTCCTCTCTCTTACATTTACTTTATAGAGACGCGCCAGACCAGCTATCAAAACAGACTATCCTCTGATGATCTGGGTAATTATCCTGGAAGTGTATTACTGGCCGCGTCTCACGCCAGTAAACGCTTGGTAAAGGGGTGATTGGTAGTAAGCGATATCCTTATTCTTCAATGTTGATCATGATATTTTTAATCCTTCCACCCCTTTAGTGAGCAAAACTTTCCCTGCAATGCAAAAATAATTCCCAATGCAAAAATAATTCCCAGCTCCATCTAGTTACGGAGTGCAGAATCACCTCCGCAAAAGAAAGGGTGGAGAGCAAACCTTACTCTTGTCTCGTCCGAAGAACATTAAATGCGTCAAAGGCAAGATAGAAATGGCACGTTCTGTATTGCTGCTACCTGCTAAGCGGCCGACGGTAGGGGTAATTGGGATGTTTATCCATAGAGCTCAAGAACCCGAGGCTGACAGACCTTGCACAGCAGGTTAAGCGTTTAAATGCCACAGGCCAACAGATATTAAGGTCGTTCCATAGTCGCTCCCCTGAATGTTGTAGCAACTACATGAACATCAACTAACTTTCTCCCACCCACGGTTCCTTGGGCTAGAAGAAATGATACGTGCCGGCCATGTGCAGACAGCGTCAGCAGGTGCGAGCGGGATGATTAGGCAAAGGCAGTACAGCTATCTACTACTTTATTAAGAACTAAACCGCTATCGCAAATTGCACCAACACTTAAAAATTCTAGCAAAACAGTAGACAATTCTGCAATGCACCGGGTACAAGTGATATTGCTCCTACTACTGTCTACTCTACAATACGTTTACTCAGAACAAAACCACTCTCGGAAAAGGCACTTTCGCTAAGAAAATCCCTAGAAGACAGCAGACAAATAGTAATAATAATGCAGCGACAAATAGAAATAACAATGCAGCACTGTCGAATATACTGTGATATTACTTCCCCTGCTGCCCGGAACCTGGCGGCAGTATACGGTGATATTACTTCTCCTACTACCCGGAACCTGGCGGCAGTATACGGTGATATTACTTCTCCTGCTGCCGGGAACCTGGCGGCAGTATACGGTGATTTTACTTCTCCTGCTGCCCGGAACCTGGCGGCAGCATACGGTGATATTACTTCCCCTGCTGCCCGGAACCTGGCGGCAGTGTACGGTGATATTACTCCCTCTGCTGCCCGGAACTTGGCGGCAGGGACCTCCTCTGTACAACAACGGGCACGGTCAGTGACCCAGAGTGTGGCCAGACGCCGCTAATGAGGTGACCGAAATCGAAGCAAATAAATTTCTACAGGGAAACCTCGTACATCCGGCACACAAGTGGCGCCGACAGCTTCTGTGTTTCAGTAGTAGCGAAATTTTGGTAAACTCATTCCAAGTTGCGCCAACATACGCTGCAGTCAAACGTGAAAGTAGTCAAAGGAGTCGTGACTGGCGCCGGCAAACAGCTGCCGCTCAAGAATGAACAAGCCGCCTGTGAACAAGCAACACTGATGCAATATAGGTCGAAAAATATGGGAACCCCTAAATAGTATTCCCATAACAGACTACGACCCCTGATAACTGTTCGTTGTCCACTAACATTTGCATCATATTGTACGCTACGAGACGTACAGTGGAGATCTGTAATAACTCCCTACAGTTTCCTCATCTGAATAGATTATTGAATAGTTCACGCCTCCGTTCTCACAACCAATGTGATCCAACAGAGGAAGAAGCAAGGAACATACAGCACGATGACAAGTAAGGGGAACCCACTCACGAACGTGCTCCCTCACAAGATCAACGCTCATGGAACAGCAAGCCGGGAAAGAAGAAGAAGATCAGACTAAAGCACGGACAAGAAGGAGTACAACAATGGAAGGAAGCAAAGAGAGCACGAAAGACAGACGTCCCGAAGACGTAGCTAATGGCTACAACATACAAAAGCCAACAACGGTCGCCGCGCACCATAACATAAGATGGGCGAGCCTAGCTAATCAGGAGAAGAATAGCAGATAGTAATATCAGTAAGGGTATGAAATTGGAAACAAGCGCAGTCAGCACGAAAGTTATCTCTTCTAGTCGCACCCATCTGTAACAACACAAGAGTATTCCGCGGAAAGAATAGAGTGCGGCACAGATAAATATGTCCCAACAACTATGAGATATTATCAACTTAAGCGCAACCGGAAATGAGCAGTATGACATAATAATACAAAGAATAAATTAGAAAAAAGGCACTGGTGGACTTACGATATAGGATTGTTATTCAAAGACATAAAAAGACACAAAGCAAGACACTTTATATGAATCGTAGAAAAGATGCTCATAGAAGGGCTTAAAAAAAGGTATCGTTCCTCAGCTGTAAAACTAAATACGTAGCTGAAGGAAAACAACAAAAACTCACTCGCTGTACCCCTACCTGTTCGGATTGTATATAAAATAAGTATCCCCTTGTCTACCTGGGTTTAAATCCCCATGGCAGTGCACGACATCCGATGAGTGATAGAAAAAAGAAAAAGAGACGTGCAGTACGTCAAATCGAAGCCCAGCAGCTGCGCACAGAACGGACTCCGTGAACCAACACGCAGGGCATCACTCGTCGAGGAACGAAAAGGATAGCTGAACGAAGGCTATCAGTAGTAGAACCAGGACAGCAAAGAAAGCACAGACGAAAGCAGGTTAGGGGAAGTATGAAAACCGAACAACATGGGACGCAGAAAAAAGATGCCTCATGAGTTACGGCACCTCATATGGTCAGCCATTGCTCCCCTGACACCCCCGCAACACTCAACTCAAACTCTTGCCTCTCTAGAACTATCATTGTAACCTAAAACAAGTAAAAAAATAGGCATAAATAGGAGCACACATGTCAACGGCAACGCGTATCCCATGCGTCACGGTGGCCCCAAGTGGGCCAACGCGCACGGTGGCAGCGAAAGAGGAAGAGAAAAGAACGAACGATACGTTATCAGTTCTTTAGATAAACAGAGAAGGGGAAAGCGAGAGAGAGTAGAAGGGCATCGACAAGGCCTGACTAAGCTCACAGAAATCCAGTAGACTGCTCGGATCGTGATTCCCGGGCTTATTGGAAGGGCGTACCTAACTAACATAACCCATCCAGCTTCCCTGATGGTCCCGAATAGGAATTGAGACGCTGGTGCCGTAGTATGTGGAAAAACCAATAGAAATGACGTAACACACGTAACATTAGCAACCGGCCAATGGTTATTATGAAAAATGTTACAAACTCCTAGTACGAAACGGGATACATTAGAATATCTGCACAGCCAAAACACTTTCACATAACCACGGGAAGCACTCGGCGACAGTAAGTATTCACTGTTCAAGTCACATCTATGCCGATGACAGAATACATGCGAAATTGTTAACGTATGAATATGTTCGGCTATAGCTACCTGCCGGTCGTCACTCAATGCTCCCCCACTACCCCCACACTATGCTCTAGGTACGAGACCGACACTTACCCTCCCAAAGCCAAGAGCCGATTCTGCGTGGCGAACTACTGTGCGTGAATACAACCACACGTTGCAGAAGCGACCAAATTAATTCATGTCCACGTGCCGACCAAAAACGTGGTCGTCGCACGGAAACTCGTTCTTGGTTGTGTTCACGACAAGTCGCAACTTCATTTTTAGTGCGCTTGTTGGTCTTGGTTGTGACGTCACATGTGTTTATTTCCAAAGTGAAGTTGATTGTTCGGAGTAGAATTGAATTTTTTTATGCGGCTACGAAGTATTGTTTATGGTTATATGTTATGTGTGGCTGGAGTTGACATCAAAACAGCGTGCTTGAAAACGGTGATTGCTTATAGAACGGAGTAGATATTTGTTTGTTGACAAGATGAGTTTGTCTTGTTTGGCAAGAGAGGGCGCTGAATACCATCTCATGTCCTTGTGGCTGCTCTAATTGCTCGCCAATAGAACCATAACTTTGTTTATGGTTGCGTACTTTTCGTTGTTCACGGAGAAACGCCTCTGTAAGCACGGGCCCAGCAGCAATCCAACGCAGCTCAGAGCGTGTAAGGGACAAGTCTCATCGGATAATAAGCAAAAATGAGAAGGAAAATAACCAAGAATGAATAACTTATTACTCTGCAAATAAGAAAACGAACATTGAGCCAATGAGAACGAGCCAAAGCATTAAAAATGGATATCAGAACACGAAGATACATCACAGAAAATATCAAAAGGCCATGACACCAACACGCATGTCCACACCCCGCGAGAGCCCACAGCAAAAAAGCAGCATTGCCAGATACCCCTGCCTCGTGAGGCAGCTAGAAGAGGAATGTAAACCAAGAATACTAACTCGACAGCCGGAGAGAGCACTACTACAATGTCAACATTCAACTATTCAAAACAGCTTGCTATCTAATTTATTGCATCGCTCTTTGGACTAAATTCAGGAAACAGGCCATCAATATATTAAAGCGGTTGGCGGGTGTTCCGAGATACACAGCAGCCTGTGGTGCCTTTACTTCGTACCATGTCTGAATAGTCTTGCACGTAAATGTGCATTTAGCCTGAAAATGATAGTGGAAAATTTCAATAATTCGTTGCTTCAGGGGATGTATATATTATCAGAGTTCGGCGCTCAAGCAGCATTGGCTTAGGATTCTATACGTGGGTGACGACTTAGTCATTGACATGACTTCTAGTTGCTGTGTCTATAACCTGTTGCGGTTTAAACGTTATAAGTTGCTGCATGAACACCTAAACTGATTCAGTCAATAACTTTCCTCTCTCCTCATAAGAAGAGAGATGAGAAAAACTACAGTGACAATGGTCCAAACAATGTAACATCAGCCGTCAACGCGACTTCCTGAAGAAACGCAACACTAGCATCCGGAGGATGCAGCAGCTTATTTCCGATATTCAGTACTGCTTTCATGATAAGCTATAAGCTGCCTTACTAACTTACTGTTTGTTTTTTTCGAAAGTTAAGGATATCAGTGATAAAAATAGGAGTGGACCTCATCTACCTAGACTTCCAATAAGCACTTGACAAAGTCCCCCACTAACAGTTAATATAAAACTTAGAAGCCCATTGGATCCTGGTAGACAATTCACGCTGGATCCGAGCATGGCTCACTGGTCGGCTTCAGTGAATGAAGCTGCAAAGAGAGACAATTAAGTCACCAGATGTCGGTTTCATCTGGGGTGCAATAAGGTAGCGTGCACCTCCACTCTAGGGAGCGCTGCAATATCAGTAAATTTGAAGATAACACTAAACTATGTCAGTCTGCTTTCTCGGCCAGCACTGGAATCCAGCTTCAACAAGGCGTTTGTCCGCATCATGGCCTCATAAACCTCAACGTGGCAGATGAGTTTCAATATCGATAAATGTTCACTAATGCACGTAAGGCCGAAGAACCCCTCAGTCACCCCCCATTGATGATGAATCGAACAAATTAACAGATGTCACCCAACAACCTACCTAACCTCTGAACAACTATGACAAAAAATACAACGCAGTCAGAATGTTGACAAGAGTGTCAAAATCCTCGACAAAATGGCAGAGTAATGCGATTCATTACCAGAACTGTTGAGTGCAAATCCAAAGACATAGTGATTCCTTTCTATAAAGCACTAGTGCACCCACATTTTGAATTTGCTGTTCATCTGGTCGCAACATCAGAGCCCCGATATCGATAAAATTGAAGAAATCCAACGCAGAGCAACAAAGTTGATACCATTACCAAATCTGCAAAACTTACCACACTTATGTCGCTTACAGGGTCTCTTGAGTAAAGACGACTTAGGGGCAACTGATAGAAACTTCCATATACATGGATGGCAGAAATGACGTTCCCGTAATGTGACTTTTTAACGGAGACTTTGATGTCGTCTCTGAAACACCGGCCGAAAACTGAAACATGAAGATCGAACTACTCTAAGCTAGTAGTTTTTCCTGCACTTCGAGGTGAACATTTGGAATAAACTCCCCTCTAAAGTTGTCGGCGCAGAGACAGTCAATGCGTTTAAAAATCGTCTTCACAAACACTCACAGCAGCACCCTCCAGGAACTATAAACTCTTGACGGCCAAACCTTCAGAGGCCATCCTAACCTATAATCTTTCATGACCTATTTTCAACGTCTCCAGCTCTGCTTCAGCGAATCTGCAGCAAGTAGTAAGTGCTTGCGCGATCAACTCCTTGGTTGAATTTCTTCTTTTTTCTGTTGTTCCTCAGATATCTAAACGATTTTGATATAATGGCAATAGCTCACGGAAGGCTGGCTGCTCCCTAGGAATGGGACTGTTGGTCTATCTACTACCAGCTATCTAATCTAAACTTGTATCCTAATGTTCCTTTTTCTAGCCATTGCATTTATACAGTACGATGATGCTTTACTGAAGGTACAGTATACCCATATGTGAGTCTGTTATGATATTGATGATTGAGTTCTTGCCGTAATCTGTCTATTATGTATTATAACTAGAGCTCGGGTTTATTGAGGTTTCCGGTGTTAGTGCAATAACTGCAATAAGTGAAATAACTGCAATAAGTACAATAACTGCAATGAGAGCTATAAATGCAATATATTAAGCCGTGTTCACATGTCCCTCATTATAACGCGTTCACTGAAACTGATGGACGCGGCGCATTGATTTGAGAGAAGCAACTGCAGCAAACGCAGTAAACTGAAGAATGAAGCATGCGTCTTTTCTTGAAGCGCTGCGTTATTCAAGTTCAGTAAACAGAACTTATCAATGCTAAAGTTATTCTCTGCAGCGTTCATAGATCATGAACAAGTCGACAAAAACAGTTTTTTATCTTCACTTCAATGATCAGAATCACTGTACTACCGTTTAAGAGAAGAAAACTGGAAAACCGGAAAATGTTGTTAGAACACGGACGCCATCTTTGATTTGGAATTCCACCTGATTGCTCTCTGCTGAGTTCTCTTCTGTCGGTTCATCAGGCTATTAATATCTCTAAAATAGGCGGTTCCTATCAAAACCAGTCAATAAGATTATGGGATACGAATGTGACTTCAAACCGAGGGGAAATATAAGCGAAAATGTAAAGAAACGATATCATAACTGAGTGCATGGCGTCCTTCATATGGATGAAGGACACTTCTACTTGTGGACAGAGACAAAAAAGTTGATGCACGGCTCGTGTTCATTTGCGTGATTAAACGCGTTACGATGAGGGACGTGTGAATTCATGGCACTTATTATCACTGCCATGTGTCACAAGACTTCAAACGCCATGGCAATGAGTCCCATTATCAATTATTGTTCCATGTATTTGTTGGGTAAAAATATAATTGGGTTTCAAAACTTGACTATTAAATTTTTATACTCTTTTTCGTTTGGGGATACATCATGGGAACAGGTAAAGCGGGATACTTTCAAGAATCATTGCGGCCATTTGGAAGAATTGTCAATTAGCACAAGAGCAATGTATACTGACAATTGGTATTAGGAGCTGATATATGTAGGTGTCCGTTGATGCACTGACATGCTATTCCCGTTTACTATCCGCCTTTTATCTGTCTTTTCAATTTTTTTGCTGTATTTGCCTTTTCCTAGTTTTCTATTTCTTCTACTCCTATTGCTTAGGTGCAATAAGTGCAATTTTTAGGTGCAATAGGAGCAAATTTTAGAAGCAATAAGTGCAATTTGTAAGTGCAATAAGAGCAATTTTTAGGAGCTATAACTGCAATATTTTAAGCGCAATAAATCCGGGCTCGAATTGTAACTACATAGAGGGACCCATGTAAATTCCACGATTAATTAATGCTTTCACGTATTTTCGTTTGACAAAAGGTACTGCTCCTGTAATTTAGCCTAACGCGTCTAATCTAAAGTCTGGCTGACGAACCCCGTCTACCTTAATAAACCTCGTCTAGCAGACTCTAGCCTCACTCACCAGTGAATCTTGCTTACAACGGTACTTCTTGCATTGTTCTCCTATATTTGTGCATGTCTTTTTTACGCTCTGTTTTCCCCAGCACGCAGGTAATTTAACCGATCATAATCTTACGTGTTTCAATTTTTTTGTTAGCGTGTCCGATTTACTTTGTTTTTTTTTTTTTATTTCTGCACGACTACGGGAGGCGTGGATATTGATCAGTAGCCCACCATTTCCCTGCTCTCTTTGATGCAATAGCTATAGGCAACGACAAACAGAGTCGGTCAATTTCTTCACTCAGATTATCCTAACCCTCTGTTCTCAAGATGTCATTGTATTTCCTGAGATATTGCGCATTCGCTTGAAAGAACACTTTAGAGCCGATGTGTCCAACACTACCCAATCTATTCTCTTTCAGCGTATCGTATCTACGTATCTGGCTAGCCCTAGCTAAGAACGTCGAGCGCGAACATAAAATATGAAAGAAATTAAAAGCTGTAGATAAGATACGAGTGAAATGGTCTTCATGTCTTTGCGTTGCAAGTGACTGAATTTTTTTCTTTTATATTTTAAGAAGTGCTAGCGAAGACAGGTATGGTTGAACTTTGTTCCAGCGAAAATCAGAGCTTCTTGCAAGCTGAAGCTGCAGCTATCTAACAGTGAAAAGCGTACGAGCGTACGTACAGACACGGGACGGACCAAGGCACTTCAATAGCGATCGAGGAGGGAGCCAGGAGCCTCATCCGTGAAGCTCAAGAGTCGCTTTGGGCTGCAGCCAGTCACCGTATGCACCAATGGCATATCAGTACATCGGTTTGTCTACTGCTCCCTCGCAAAACGCGCTGCTCCACAGTCACTTCCACCAATGAAATTCATGAACACGTCTCACAGCCACAAAAGATCTGGTTGACTCACTGGCGAATCTGTGAATGGTCCGCAGGGCTCCCTCCTCCTCCATTGAAGCTCCTTGGGAGGAACGGATGGAGCCTCAAGCAGAATCATAATATAGATTACTAGCTCTTGGCCGGGAAAGTTATCATAAATCCCCCAAACACTGACATTCTTCAACATGTGTTTTCATTCGCTCTATAAATATGATAAGCAAGCGTCACCAGCAAATCTCAGTAAGACTAGATTAAATTGTGCTTACTTTTTTGTTGTTGATTTTGTTTTTGAGTGGACGCAATCTACTGATGTCTGCATGCGTAGACTGAGTATATTCATGTATCTTCCTGTACATGACCTCTTCTTTATGTCTCTGGACACCATAACAAGTTATTAATATTGTTTACTCTATATCTTTAGGCATATTTGTGAACCTAGTACATTCTTAAGAAAATCATTATTATTAGTATTATTAATATTATTATTAGTATCAATATTTCATAAACCTGTTCGAGAGACAAGTACCGTCATCTTTCACGACCTACGGTAATTCTTAGAAAGCTCAAAGGGCTATTTGATCATGCGCATGAAAAAGATACCTAATACGCAAGACACTGCTGGAGCCTCAGGGATCTTTCTTAATTAAGTGAGAGCTAAAAACAACTGCTAATTTGGGGCTTCTCCTCAGAAATAATTACAACAGTTTCCAGTTACAAAGGCTTAGTGTTCACATGTTTCGCCCACGCAGTATGTGTGCAATTACCTCTGATATACTGTATGCTCACATTATTGCAGTACTTGGCCTTATACCTCAACGGTGTTGTAGCTACTACTAAGAAAATGTGTGAGTAACGTTAACGAGCAATACTCAAGCACTTTGGGTAGTTTATATGTTGAACTAGAGAAGCACTGTGAGAGCGTAAGCCTCCGCCAGCAGAGCAAGTGTTAACGAAATTCAAATTGGTCATCACCAAAATTTGATCAATTATGTGCCTCTTGACATCTCTCACAGTTCCTGTTTTCCTTAGAGATCCGTCCGTAACTGTTTAAATTAATCTCTGACAAACAAAATACAAACATATCGTTTAAATACACAAACGGATGAACAGATCATCACCAAATATTCGTCATTTATGCTCTTCAAAATTTTCTCCAATTCTTACAACATTCATAAAAATCCACTCGTAACGTTTTGGGTTATTCTACAACAAATATATAAACAGACCTTGAGATAAATAGATAAACGGAGCGGCAGAATCCTGATAAAAATATCATCGGTTGCTCTTCGCAACATTCCAGTAAATTTCATGAAGATCCGCCGATAATTTTTTGGTGACAGATAGACAAATAGCAAACGAACTCATAAAAAAACATAATCTTCTCGGCGGAGGCAATAAGGAATGTCAAAATAAGAAACTGTGAATGCTGATCTACACAGAAACACGCTAATAAATATAATCATATCACTAGCAGCAACTAAAAAATGATAGATACCTAGTAACTTTCGACTAAGCACACATTTATACAAATTCGGTACACACCATACAAAATGTTCAGTTTTGTCTTGTTTTTGTCGCTTACAACGACGACTATGACCTAGCCGACTGATCATACAACGCTCATTTAAATTGTACAGCACCGAAGAATAACTTATCATGACTGCCATTAACATTAAAGAAGTCGAAGAAAAATAATT
The DNA here is from genome assembly GCA_001587735.2 of Parhyale hawaiensis. Classification (NCBI taxonomy): domain Eukaryota; kingdom Metazoa; phylum Arthropoda; class Malacostraca; order Amphipoda; family Hyalidae; genus Parhyale; species Parhyale hawaiensis. Next base: position 20,354,045 of record LQNS02276481.1, on the reverse strand, counting down.
TGCACCACACAATGCCACAATATCTCAATATTGCTTTCAAACTGAGATGAGAAGCCAATGAACAGTTGTTATACAATACAATATTTTCTCATTGCTCTCACTAAGCAATACGAGCAAAAAAGAAAAAAATTGAATATGTAAAACAACATCATCTCACTTTCAATATTCAAATAAAAGAAACGAAAAAATGACAGCTTATATAGAACACAATAGTTATGTCATTATTCTCTCTTACGCCAGCAAAATGAAACGAAAACGACCATTTCGTTATGCCGCACAACATTGTCTTATTACTTTCATTGGCAATAAAGAACAGCATTAAAGGCGAGCACACATTCGTAGCACGGCGCACATTCAGACAGTATAACGCAGTAAAACTCTATTATGTCATTACTGTCACTAAGAACAAGACGACGAAAATGAACAACCGGCTATGTTGTCAGCATCTCGCTTTAGTCTCGCCGCGCAATGGCAGCAACATGAGCAGCAGCATGGCAGATATAAAATTCTTTTGTGGCGGGAAGCCAGTGCTGTATTTTGCGTTTGTGCAGTCCCTGATGACCACTTTGGCCTCTAATGACAAACACGGGGAAGTGCGTACCTGCCATTCTGGGGGAGCGGCATCCTTTTTATCCGCACGTCACACACACACAAAGATATTAGTGGGACCCCCATATGGGAGGCCCACTGTGAGGTGCCGCAACGTTGTAATGTCGGGTGCGTGTTGCAGGAATTAACTTTTACAGGGTACTGGCAGCAGCCGTGGTTCAATAGAGAGAGGATTATGGGATATGGAGAGGGGAAAAAAGGAAAAAATCTGCGAGGAAAAAGTAGGAGGAAGCGAGAAGTTGGCGAGAAAGACACGGAAGGAAGTACAAAGAGCTGAAGGCAGAAGAAAATATGGAATGAAAGGAAAGTAGTAAAAAAGATTGAATCGTTTAAAGAAAAGAGAAGAATGAGCAGAAAAAAAAATTGTATAATTTGGTGGACAGACCAGAAAAAATTGGAAAAATAAAAAATGGAAGGGATGATTAATGAATAGAAACAATGCAATGAAACTTGAAGAAAGGTAATGATAGGAAAACACACCAGACTTAAGACAAAAAAAAATCGGTTCATAACTTTTTGAGTTATCTTTGTGACAGAGAGAGAGACAAACACGACGAAAACACAACCTCCTTGGCGGAAGTCATAAAAAACTATGATTTCCAATTGGCTGCTGCGTTTCGGTGTATAAAATACATTTCCAATCCATATAGGATCTATTCTTGTGTTTGATTAAAATGATGAGACAGCAGCCAACTGAAAATGTAGCAGTTTCTTTTATCTTCTTCTTTTCTAGACACCCAGTAAAATTATTTATAGATCCGTTTCCATTGATGAAACGCATTAAGCAACGGAATAAGTGAAAATCTGAACGAGAAAGGTCTAGCGCGTATGGGGGGGTGAGAAAAAACGTCCCAACCTAAATAATTTTTTTCTTGAGTTTATTTGGCAGAATGAGGTCTTGCGATATCGTGTAGCAAAATAACTCCTTTTCTTACCATACTGTACACCAGGACATTTGCTCTACAGCGATGCATTCAGACGTTATACATGCAGACAGTGAAAGAAAGCCTGCAGTCACAGTTTATCTTTCTTCCAATAATAGTCGCTCAAAGTGAACCTTTGTAGAATTCACACATGCTATGACGCTTATGTTTCACTTTGAAACTTTTGTCTTTCATGGGCTATGTGTCGATGCGTATAACCCATCAACAACAGCAGATTTAACTCAACGTACAGTTTAACTGAATATCTGGTACCTGATTTGATTTTGAAAATAGCTGTCAAAACTGAATCTGTTGTGTTAGTTTTGTTATAGGAAAGCGAATAGAATAAAGAATGAAATAATTGACAATGATAATTCCTTGGTTGCGCAAACTACATCCCGAACTATATCATTCAAATTCTGGACTGCGGGGAAGTTTCCAATGTATTATTTAATCATTTTGTCTACTTAGGAAGCATTTATGATATTTAACTGATTGTGTTCGATTAGGCATCAACTACAATTTTCGTACGTTGATCTATTTCTTTCTTAATTCACTCATCAAGCTGTAAGTCCAATTACTATCTGCTTCAGCAAAATTGATGACAAAACGATAGTCAGATCTTGCGCAACAAAATAATTTCATAGTGCCATTGATTTTATTTCTTTTGTCGACATGCTGCGCTTTGCTGTCTTCCAAGAAGAGTCATGCAACACAGTCGTCGGGCGCTGATATCAATCAGAGTAAAAACATTGCAGCTGTCATTTTCTGAGACACTTGTTAGAACGGCGCTACGATGAACGACAACACGCGGGCATTAATTATTTTGTCTTCCACCTGCTTTTTTTTTTCTACTGATATGATCTATCTTGTCTTCTTTCGATCGTGGTGACACTGACTCCGATAATTTACTCGCATCAGTTTCTTGTCTTCTTTCGATCGTGGTGACATTGACTCCGATCATTAAATGATCGGAGTCAATGTCACCACGATCGAAAGAAGACAAGAAACTGATGCGAGTAAATTATCGGAGTCAGTGTCACCATGATCACGAGAAGACAAGACACTGATGGGAGTAAATTATCGGAGTCAGTGTCACCATGATCACGAGAAGACAAGACACTGATGGGAGTAAATTATCGGAGTCAGTGTCACCACGATCGAAAGAAGACAAGAAACTGATGCGAGTAAATTATCGGAGTCAGTGTCACCATGATCACAAGAAGATAAGAAACTGATGCGAGTAAATTATCGGAGTCAGTGTCACCATGATCACAAGAAGACAAGACACGGATGGGAGTAAAATTTACTCCCATCAGTGTCTTGTCTTCTTGTGATCATGGTGACACTGACTCCGATCATTTACTCCCATCAGTGTCTTGTCTTCTTGTGATCATGGTGACACTGACTCCGATAATTTACTCGCATCAGTTTCTTGTCTTCTTGTGATCATGGTGACACTGACTCCGATCATTTACTCCCATCAGTGTCTTGTCTTCTTGTGATCATGGTGACAGTGACTCCGATAATCTACTCCCATCAGTTTCTTGTCTTCTTGTGATCATGGTGACACTGACTCCGATAATTTACTCGGATCAGTTTCTTGTCTTCTTGTGATCATTGTGACACTGACTCCGATAATGTACTCGGATCAGTTTCTTGTCTTCTTGTGATCATGGTGACACTGACTCCGATAATTTACTCGGATCAGTTTCTTGTCTTCTTGTGATCATGGTGACACTGACTCCGATAATTTACTCGGATCAGTTTCTTGTCTTCTTGTGATCATGGTGACACTGACTCCGATAATGTACTCCTATCAGTTTCTTGTCTTCTTGTGATCGTGGTGACACTGACTCCGATAATATACTCGGATCAGTTTCTTGTCTTCTTGTAATCATGGTGACACTGATTTCCATAATTTACACCTATCAGTTTCTAGTCTTCTTGTGATCATGGTGACACTGACTCCGATAATATACTCGGATCAGTTTCTTGTCTTCTTGTGATCATGGTGACACTGACTCCGATAATATACTTGGATCAGTTTCTTATCTTCTTGTGATCGTGGTGACACTGACTCCGACATTTTACTCCTATCAGTTCATTCCATCTTGACAAAGTATTTAATTTTCAATTAACAAAGTTTTCTTTTTAGCTCCTAGTAAGATTTAGATCTATCTTGTTCTTGTGAAAGCACTTTTCTCCCACTAATTGCAATAATTCTGTCTTATTCATTGGGGACATAATTTTTCCCAAAATTGCTTGAAGTTAACTGTACAGGCAAGTCCCTGTCTGTAAACTACTTAAATTTCTCAGCCACAACAACTTAGCCCAACATGATAATGAACCCACTAGATGCGACGGTATGTTTGATCTCGTAATCTTTACACCTGATTGTAAAATTGTCAACCTAGCCATTTTAGACCGGCTTGGAGATCATAGCATGATTGAATTTAATTTCAAAAATGGCAACGATGTGACATCTCAGGGTTGCGTTCCTATGCTGCCGGACTATCGGCGAGCGAATTTCCAAAGAGTGGCAACTGAAATGCAAACAGCTGACTTCGAAACTCTGATGCGAGATGGAAGTGTTCAACAATGATTTGATATCTTGAGGACGAGCATTGTGAATGCTGCCGAATGATATTTCCCAATAAAAAAGTTCGTATCAATAATGATCCCCTCTGGATGCATTGCCAGACGGCAAGTGTGTTACAAAGCCTCAAAACGTAATTCAACGGAGAACAGTTACTATCTCATAATGACATGTCGTGAAATGACGAGAAAAAGAAGTTTCCGTGGCCGCTATGGCAAAACGCAACCCTAAGGTATTATAAAAGTATGTAACTGAAAGACGACTCAATAAAGAAACCATAGGTAAATGCACTCAAAGCACCCGACGGTGAAATCACCCACGGTAGCAATGGACGTTGCGTGTACTGAGGGTCCCGAGAACGATCCTAGGCCAGGCACGGTGTTTCTTATGGCGCTCGGCCAAGGCCACCTAGATACAAGGCCGCACGCGGAGGCGGGGCTTATCGAGTGGGGTCATCACAGCGGGGCATAGTTCTGCTATCCCATTAGAACTATAATCAGCTGTTTATGAGGTGTTCCAGAAGGAGGATTTAGTAAAACTTGCAGAATAGCTTCATATACGCCTTGGTAAAGCACAAGGTAGTATAGACGGTCATGTATGACCAATTCGGTTTAATATACACTCGAGTGTTTCGAGAAGCGCTAGTGAAACTTTAACAGCAAATCCAATAAAACGACTTTATTGGGAAAATCGGCCGCGAACGATTTTTGAGAGCTTAATAAAGATCGAAAGACACGATTAGATAAATAGTGATTGCATATGCATATATGTGGTAAATAGCTACAATTTTGCGTCTGGTAAAATTAAAAGCTAAGTAAGACAACGCAGAGTATATTGAAACTGCATTGAAACTCCAATGAATTTATTTGTCACTAATTAAAGTTATGTACAGAAGACACAATCAAAATACTTAAAGACAGGTGACAAAACGCCACTCCAAGCACTATCGCTTCTTGGGCCAAGTAAAATGAATTTTAAAAAAATAACGGCCAAATTCAGCCGTTACAGCAAAATTGATATGGCAGTTTGCAATTGCAGATAACGCCAATCTTCTAAAACCATGCAAGAGTGCAACAACCATGCTATCTAGTAATGAACATGAGCAGGTTTTTGAATTGATTTTTCAAGGGGTGAGTAGGCATAGGGTGTAACAAATCTTCATCTAATCCATTAATTAGTTTTACCAACTGATAGATCGTCCCCTGCTTCTCAACTTCCAGTCTTACCTGAGGCATCCTAAATCTAGGTCTCCGCATTTTATAGTTGTTCAAAGGTTGATGAGGCAAAAGGTAGGTACTTATTAAAAGATATTTTGTCAGTATAGAGAAACTTGTGGGCTAATTGTACTAAAAAAATATCGATAAACTGTAACAAGTCTAAAGCTTTATACATTGTGCCAGTGTGAGTTTCAGGTACATGGTTTATTGATTGCACGTTAAGTATTGCACGTAAAATTTTAGTGATTAATATTGATATTTTTTCCTTGAGGTTAGGTATACACCACCACATACTTCAATGCAATATATTACATGGGGATAGACAACACTATAGTGCAAATCTTTTGACGTACCTACAGGCAGTTTGCTAGAGCAACAATAAAATAATCCAAGTGCTTTGCTTGCACCAGGTGTGTGGTGCATCTCCGATATTACACTTGTTGTCGATTCTATAGCAGAATACCGCACTTACTTTGTAACCATTTCTCACAAACTGAGTTAGTCAATAAAAGCCATCCTTGCCGGACTGGCGTGTGCTTGTCCCTATCTGATACATGGTGCCCCGAGTCGCGTCTCGTCATGGCGCAGTACAGATCTCCGGCAGCTCTTAATTTTCTTGACCCGAAATGGGACACTTGGCGAGCTTCCTTCATGGCGTTTTGACTGGTGACCAAGCTGCATAAAGAGGAAGATGCCATACAGATCGCCAGTCTCAAGTACTGCATGGGCCCGGAGGCGGAAGATGCTTTGAAAACCTTTAATTTGACTGAAGAAGATGGCAAGAAGCTTGACGAAGTTTTAAAGAAGTTTGACGAATATTTCAAGCCAAAGATTAACATTATCAGATTGAGAAGATTGTTCCAACAGAGAATGCAGAGAGAAGACGAGAATGAAGAAGCTTACTTGAGGGCTTGGTATGTAGCAGCCCAAGATTGTGGATTTGGGGATTGGACCAGGGAGCGCATCAGAGATCAGCTCATTGCAGGTTTGTCAGACGAACGATTGGCTGAGAAACTAGAGCACCTGTACTTGAATAACAGCGACAAGTTTGCTTTGGAGTTTGTCACGGAATTTATTCGCTCCTATTGCGATGTTAGAGATGGACGCAGGCAAGAGAAAAATCTGCAATCCGAAGAAGTTTCCCTGGTTAGGAGCGATCGTCAGTCGTCGCAGCGGAGCCACGTAAAGTATTGGAAAGAAGCTGCATCATCTGCTTGTAATTACTGTGGTGCAGCCCATCCTCGAGGACAGTGCCCAGCGCATGGTAAAACATGCGACTGCTGCCGCAGACAGCGAGGGAAGCCTACCCAAGGGACGACAACGGATGCTCACGCGGTCATCTGCAGCGCTGACGACCCTCCAAGCAGTGGTGTTGACAGCTTCGCATTCCTAGGTGAATGTCAGTCGCAAGTTGCTCAGTGGTATGTAAATGTTAAGTTAGGCACAGACATTGTTAGTTGCAAGGTAGATACGGGGGCTGACGTTGTATTGCTGAACTACAAAAGTTTTAGTAGCCTGACAGAGACCCCAAAATTGTTAAAACCCGATAAGAAACTGTTAACTCCTGCAGGTGAATTGCAAATATTAGGCATGTTCAATTCCAGTATATCTTACAAGGGTAGAACTGTTTACAGTACAGTGTATGTCTTGCCATTTAACAACAAGCTTTCCTGTAACTTTCTCAGTAGAGATGTAGCGCAACAGCTGCAAATTGTACAATTTCTTGGAGAAGTAAAAGTGGACAGCTCTCTTTGGTTTTGGAAAGTGGAATACAGAACCCGTAGACTGTCATTTGCACGAGAGAGCAGTGCCATTTGCCGTAAGGACTGCTCGTAATGTAGCTATTCCCTTACTGAAACCAGTTAAGGAAGCGTTAGACAAAATATTATCTGAGGATGTGATAGAACCGGTGTCTGATCCAACCCAATGGACTGCTCCCATAGTCCCTGTTGCAAAGAAATGTAAAACTGGAGAGTTGAACGTCAGAATCCGTGTAGACTATCGTCGCTTAAATCAGAGCTTGAAACGCGAGATTTTTCATGTTCCTACGTTTGAGGAATTATCTTATAAGTTAACAAAGTGCAATACGTTTTCAAAATTTGACGCCGCTTTTAGGTTTTTCCGTATCCCCCTAGCGGAAAATTCTAGGAATTTTACAGCTTTTTTAACTCCGTTTGGTTTCTTTAGGTTTCAATGTTTGCCAGTGGGTGTGACGATTGCACCAGAAATTTACCAAAGAAAAATGACAAAACTTTTACATGGTATTGAGGGCGTAATTATCTACCTAGATGATATTGTGATTTTTGCCAGACACAAAGCTAGCCATGACAAAATTCTCACCCTTGTATTAGGGCGCATAAAAGATGCAAGTTTACAGCTGAACCGGAGAAAATGTATTTTTAGCAGAAGCAGCGTGGAATTTTTAGGCCATACTATAAGCAGTAGTTGAGTTACAGTTAGCCCTGACAAGGTGGAGGCTGTTAAAAATCTAAAATCGCCTACCACGAAGAAAGAGCTGCAAAAAGTATTAGGAGTTCTTAGTTTTCTGACAAAGTTTATACCCAATGCTCAGGTAATTTTGCAGCCTCTGCACGATCTTTTAAAAATGACACAGTATGGCTCTGGGATGAGCCGCAGCAGGACGCATTCGACAAAATAAAGAAGCTTATTTGTACAGTCCCAACATTAGCGTATTTCGACCCTCAGTTGGAGACAGTGGTATCAGCTGATGCGAGCTCATGCAAATTTCAATATATGTAAATTAAAAGATAGCTTTGCATCTAAAAAACCACATAGGTATTTAAATTCTTTCACCCATTGAAGTTTAACGCCGCTAAAAAATAAGTCTGGAATTTGAGGAGTATCTTTTGTGGTGAGGAGAATTAGCTTTGTTTTTCTTTCATGAGGAACTATTCTATTAACAGCTAAATTAACATAATCGTCAGTAACATAAAAAACAGCATCGTCTGCAATCAGTGCACAATTTGCGTCAGGCAAGGAAGGTAGATCATTGATGAATACCTTGAAAAGAAAAGGGCCAAGAGTTTATCCTTGAGGTACGCGTATTGGTATGGCTTTATCAGCTGAACATGCACTATTGTAAGTGACATACTGAGAGCGGTCAGTAAGTTAGAATTGCAGCAGTTTGAGTGCATTATGTAATACGCCATATTTTCTGAGGTTAATAAGTAGTAAATTGGGATTGACCGTATCAAATGCCTTTCTGCAATCGAGAAATAAACAAATTGTGTACTGCTTACGATTAAAAGCGATAAGAGTATCTGAAACTATAGACAGTATTGCTCTACAAGTAGTCGAGCCTTTCCTAAAACCAAAGTGAGCACGTGATAATAGATTGCTGGAGCTAAAATACAAATTTAAACGCTTAAAAATTACATTTTCGAATGTTTTATTGAATACAGACAATGCCGATATTCGCCTAGAATTCTCAACTAGATTTACATTGCCATTTTTAAAAATTTGGAACACTCTCGCGCATTTAAAAATATTAGGATAAATGCCGATTTTAATACATCTGTTTAAAAGGCCAGCAACACCTTCAGAAATTATTGGTAGCACATCGAAGAGCAGTGATGGATCCAGGTCATCATAATGGAATTTTTTTTTATTCTTAAATTCAGATACAATAGAAATAATTTTTTCATTATTCGTAGGATAAACGTGACATGATGTGTGAACCTCCTGTAATTCGTGTGGATCATATTCGGCATGAGATGGTAGATTACTGGTAAGGTCATCAGCAACTCGGGTAAAATAGCCGTTAAAAATTTCAACAATAGCACTGGGGTCTTCAACAGTCGTGCCTTGATTATGGTTTAAACTAATTTAATGCTTGCTTTTAGTCCGTCCCATAAGCTCGTTGAGAATTTTCCATGTTTTTTTAGGATTGTTCTTGTTCGATTTAATTCCTTTGATATAGTAAAATTCCTCAGCAAGCCTTAAGATTATCGTAAGTGTTTTCATACCATTTGAAAAAATCTAAGATTAATAATGCCTCTGCAGTATTGTATACGGAGTTTGTTTTTCTTCCTAATGAGAAGCTTAATATCCCTAGTAAACCAGGATGCAACATTCACACGACTTTACAGACTTTGTTGTAACTGGACAACATCTATTCTATACTCTGTCATAATCATACGAATGAATTTTGTCATACCTGTACAAGAGTTATTAGAAGGGACCGAAGCAAAATTGACTTTGCTAATGTTTTCCACAAAATTAATTTTACGTGCTTGATTCAGTAATCTATATATTATTGAGATATCACTTGGAGTAAACAACAAAGAGACTATGGCATAAGGTAATAAATGGTCTGCAACTTCATGGTCACAAACACCAGCCATTGTCGAATGGCCAAAATTAAAATTTACCCAAACGTGATCGAGTAGGCTGTATCTTGTAGAATCATTGTATAAATAAACTCGGGTGGGCCTTGCTATAAGTTATTATTGCTTCCGCAACGGAATTTATCTTTTCACCAGGGTTTTTATCTGTTAGTACATCACTAAAAAGTTTTGAACGAATTTTCCTGCAATTTAAAAAGTAAATATGTTTTATAAGCGATATATTCTAAAAAGAACAGATGATTATTGGTAAGAGACAAGAGAACAGATATACCAAGAGACAAAGGTATTATAACTCATAAAGCTGCGGATGGATATCGCAGTGAATGACAGTCTCCTGGATAAGTATTGGAGGCCTTACGCTTATGAGAAGCTCCTGAGTTAATTTTATCATTCTGGCGGGAGCAAACTAGTTCAGCAGTCTATCAGTTTCTACTTAAATTTTCATTTTAGTCACTGGGTCAATACCGTTGTTACTCGTGGGCTATGGCTCGAAAAGAGAAACAACAGACTCCAATAGAAGAGAATAAGTTACACTAATAACAACGCTACGGTGAGAGGGAAGTCTGAGATTATGGCTGATAAACAACGAAATATTTGTACATCGCGATATTTACGTATACCGGTACCTGTAATTCAGCTGGGCACATGAGACGACCACGCTCATTTCCTTTTACGTAGCTACTGTATGTGTGTTCAACATAGCCATGGCATTGACCGCAATATCTTTACATTCTTAGCACGATATTTCCTTCTTTGCAGCAGAACAATAATCGCCAGCTAGATAAGTAGTTCGCGATCGAAATCTGATGTACTTGAACACAGATTATCAGTAGGAAAAATGATTACCTCCACCAAGTAGGTTATGTTTCCGTCGGAGTTAGCATGGCTGTCTATCTATTTGTCTGTCACCAAAATAACTGAAAAAGTTTTGGATGGATCGTCATGAAATCTTCAGGGATTGTTTGATATGTTAGAAGGAACAAATGATTAATTGTAAGTGACAATCTGTCCAACTTTTTGTGTACTTTTTCTTGGCGCATAGCTCAAAAATTTATGAGCGGATCTTCATGGATTTTTTAGGAATTGTTTAAAACCATACTACGAACAAATGACCAAATATTGGTGATGATATGCAGTTCCTTCTGCATTTTACTGGCAACGTAACTTCGAGTTTTGAACGGCTCTTGATACAGAGATTGCCAGGAATGTTACGGGGAACAGGAAAACAAACTTCGATGATGATAAAAAAGAAATATTGAAAGAAATGAAATTGAGACGTTGCGTAATACTGATAATACAATCATCACTTATTCAGTCAGCGGCCCAAAGGAGGGGTTTTCATGTTCAACACGGTAACGCCAGTTCACAAATATTCTTACGAAATTAATGAAATTAACTTGTAAATTCTGTACTTATTTCCTAATTGTACCAAAGCCTCACAATCTTAGCTGTTGATAAGATAGATTGTCTGGTATACTGTTACAATATCGACAAAATTACTGTCTAGAAACAATATTTCTGCAAGAAGTAGGTATTCAACTAATGAGGCTAAGAGAACATGAGAGTATAACCTTGCGAATGATGGTCCTAGTACAAGTCAGTATCAAGTAGGTAGTTGCTAAGACGGAGCAAATAATAAGCACGTTGATAGATTTCAATGAGTTACATAATGTTGAAATGCATTAGGTTAGGTTACAATAAATTAGGTAAGGTTGGAATTGATAATATTAGAATAAATTAGGTTAGGTTAGAAATTATTAGATTAGAATAGGTTGAAATAGGTTAGGTACGAGTAGATGGGGTTCCATTAAGCTGTGCTTCACGGTAAAAAAAAAATGTTCAAAAATATACGCTCACCGGCACAATATAATAAAAAAAGTACCTACTGTACCTGCCTATGAAAATTTCAATTGCCAACGGCTATTCCACTATCTATTGGAATTAATATATAGTCTATAGTGTCTAGTTTCGAATGGAAATTATGGTGGAAATACCCGTAATAAATTGCAAGGAAATATAATTTTATCTAGCTTACAACGAAATCTTAGACTGATGCATACTTTTCCTTCCCTAAATCTGCACCAAGCAGAAAGGAGGAAAGAGTTGTTTTTGTGTGAGAGATGAACTTTAACATATGCACAGGCTTCAATTAACTTCTCGATTAACAATTCTTAAAATCTGGTGCAAAACTGAAAAGACTACATCACTAATTGAAATGATATATCAGAGGATAAGTGGCGATAAATAACAAGCACTGCAATGTTATTGAACTTACTGCACAGATTTTCGATGCTGAGATTGTCGCCAGTCACCACACAGCCATTTCTATCTGCTCTCGCACTATATATCGGTAGAATATGTAAATGCGAACTTCTACTCTGCATTTAGCATCGCTGCAGTGATTGACCACACAACAAGTATTAGTCATAAGGCAGAAGTTTCACTATATATATATATATATAAACATGTTTCGTTGAACGAAAGATGACATAGATGACATAGGCAACTCACCGGAAGGTATAAGGCCGGGTGGCACCTGTCGAGCGTCAGTCTACGCTTTTACTCTGTATGATTATGAGTTACGTTAACCCGAAACGTCACTATGAACATTAAAACGATTTTAATCAAATGGCTGTCTTTTACTGCTCTCAGAACATGTTCTCCTGACATAAAACTAAGGTTTAGAACTCTTGAAAGACTGGAAAAAAAGAAGATCAAATTACTATGTCATCTTTCGTTCAACGAAACATGTTTACGTAACAATTTGCTGCCCACTTACACATATATATATATATATAAGTGAAAGAAAATGAATTAACCCTGAGCTATGCACACCAACTTCCACTACAACAGCATTGAAACTAACGGTCAGTTAACCGCCTGCCGTGTCAGCCAACAGTCACCAATGCCCCGACCGATGACATCATAGACAAGGCTGTACGGCCTTCTGTATCTAGGTCGCGTTGACTCGGCGCTCTGAATCAGCAAATTTCCTTGGTGCGCATAGCTATCGTGGGGGTACTTACCTTAGTATAGAGGGTGGAGAGTCGTTGAACCTTCCGTTTCGGTGCCATAGTTCTTAGCGACCCGTTGTCGGCTGCAGCTGCACTTGCACTTCTGGGGCCAGTTGGCCTATGTCTGCCGCACGAACAATTGCGTGTGGGTTTCCCAGGGGAGGGTCCAATCAAAGTTGGCTTTACCTACTTCCTAAGTGACAAACCTAGTATCATGAACGAATATTTCCCCTTAGCGTTCACCTTTGAAAATATTGCGAATATTTCGGAACAAGCACCGTTGCAAGTTCCTCCCATAGATACATGTGGTTTCACAGAGCATGAGATCCTTCAAAAACTGACCCACCTGAATGTGTACAAATCCACTGGCCCAGATTATCTTTCCTCTCCTATTTTGCGGGAAATAGCACCAGACATCACAGCGCAGCTGCTCGAAATATTCAATCGGTCTCTGAGCACGGGAAAAGCTTCATAGGATTGGAAACTCGCTAACGTGATCCCAATAAAAAAAGTTCCAATAACTATCGACCAATCAGTCTTACCACGGTCATCGGCAAAACGACATTCTTTTCAGTTATACTTCAGAATAGCAAATGAAACGAAGATTAAATTGTAGTTGTTGTTTCTCTTCAGCTAATATTTTTTCTATTTAAGGAATTGTTTTTCGTGGGTGTGAAGAAGTTAAAGCTGAGGTAACACCCGTCCGATGTGTATAAAGGATTTGCAAAGTATTTTCTTATTAGAGGGAAAGAAGGGAGGTTTTCTACTGCTCAGGAAATTGAAACCGAGTGCACTAATGATAGTTCGAATTTGCAGAGCATCGTTCATAACCAAACTAACAAAACTATCATCAAAGAAATGTAATGATAAATTCTTTGCTATCATTTTGATGGCCATATGCACCAGTAAATAAGTAAATGCATCTTCGCCAAGCACGTCATTGAAACTTTAACTCATGCGTCATCTAGACTTTGCATCCTCAAAGCCCTAGCTGGCGCTAACTGAAGCCAACGGAAGAAAACGCCGATCTGAACATATGTATAGGGCCCTCATTTGGTCCGCCGTCACTTATGCGACCCCAATGATTCGGCCTATTACGGTAAGTTGTTGCAACTCGTCCAAAACGTGGCACTGTTAGTAACCACGGACACACACCGCATGGTGTCCTGCAGTCGTCTATCTCCACCACAAGTCACAGATACTCCTAGTATGTGAGTCCCTCAACTTCCTTCGCAGGCAGTATTTACTGCAGGTTCTAGTTCTTGGCCACGCGTCATATGACATGGTCACCGCTCCCAGCGGCCGTCGTGACAGGAAATATATCCTGGCGTCAAAGTGACGGCCTGCAGTGTCGCACTTGCTAACTGATGGCGTTGTCTCGGTTTCCACTTTTAAGGTGGCTCTATCCTCTGTCCACACACAGGTGGTGGCCGCCTCCATTGCAGAACTGGAGGTCAACTAAGTGCTCGACACCCGCTCCCCACCATCTCCGCTTCTGAGTCAACATACCTCGCTCCTTTCGTAAGGCACTTACGCAGTTGAGGTCACACTACTGTGTGTCTTTAGCCTCCTACAAACACAGGATCGGGCTTGCCATGGCTGAACTACGTAAAAGGTTAACTCATGCGCAGGCAGCGTGTTAAGCCTCGCCCACTCCTTTCTAGCTGCGATGTCAGGTGGAGAGATAGATAGCAAACAGTGTTAAGTAGTTCATACCTGTTACTTGCTATATATAAATACGGTGAGCGTGGGCTTCCATGAAGAAAAAATAAGGGTAATTGTTTCTGCAAAATCACAGCTATTTACTGCACGATGAAAAAATCCGTTTGGTAGAAATAAGGCAATAAAATGTCAAACAATTAGGTTGAAAGACGAATAAATCAATTACAACAACATAGCTACGGTTTCCTAAGTATTGATAAGACTTATTTTGTAACCGTCATGTATCATTTTACATACCAGTGCACTCCGACATGAAAAATTACCGAAGAAGAGCATGGCTTACAGGAAAGAAACTACAGCTGCATACTTATTACTAGTGGTTATTAAATGCTGTAGAAGTAAATGTAAGTCCAAATTTATAAACTTTACTCGTGAAATTTGTGTTCTAAAGAGCTTTTCTCATCAAACTATCACAAATTGTCAAACGGAGGAGCGAGTTTTTTTACAAATGAAGGCTACATTTGCTTGCTTACTTGCTTGCTTATGGTTGCCCATCGCTAACGATGATGGCGTCTCTCCCTTCTCCGATGGGCTCGCTGATGACTCAGGAACCCAGGTCTCGTCATAAAGGTACGGCCGCACTCCGGGCACACAATGTTCCCCTGTAG
>LQNS02276481.1:20326655-20337479 GCA_001587735.2 Parhyale hawaiensis | reverse complement strand
TGGCCGTTACGGTGATCGGAGACTAACGCCATCCTGAAACAAGAAAAGTACAAATGTTAGAATATGAAACCAAGTGCTAAAAGGTGCGCCAGTTGACTACAATGAACTTAAGATAATCGTGGTTAAAAAAATTTTTTAAATTTTGATCGGAGACTAACAACATGCATGTTTTTTGCCTGCAATGTCCGATCACCCTCCCCCCGTAGGGGATGCTAAGTGGACTCATGAAAAAATGACCAAAAGCTAGTCCAATATGTGCACTACGATGTCAAACACTGATATTGCGACTTCAAAGCAAGCAAACCCCCCAAAAAAATTGTGTCCCGAGAGTGGTAGTTTTCATAATACCAAAAAATAGGCACATTTTTATGCAATTTTCCCATTTAAAAAATTCCTAAACTTTGAGTTTGGGGAATTGAAATTTACTACTTGCAGGAAATATTAAGTATTTGTTTGGCTACAATTTGAGCCTTAGCTGATCTTCCTAGCATCAATGGTTCGTCTTGCAGCAGTTTTTTATTGGTGGGGTGTAAACGTGATCGGAGACTAAGCCGGTGATCGGAGACTAAAGCCTCTCCCTATCTAAGCTAGGACAAATTCAAGATTTTTCACTATCTCCGCCCCGTAAGACACTACATGTGAAATGTCTTAAATTCACCGAATTAAAATAGTGAAAGCAACAAAAACCCTGAAAAACATGTCTAAGTGAAACTAAAAATTTGTCACAAATATAACATAAAAAATACCATGCATTTCTAACTGATATATATATATATTTTTAGTCTTCAACTGAAATACTGTACCCGTGACCACCAGCGATTGCTCTGCGCAGAGCGCCAGCAATCGCAACCCATTGGAGTTGCAAGCTCCAATCCCGTGGCAGCCCAACACGCGCGGCCAGCTTTCTGCATCTCTTCTCACTCTCGCATTAAAGGCTACATAGCGGTCTTTCAAATAATTCAACAGTTTACCCGTCGACATACCATTTTCTTTCGAGTTTACCGAGAAAAACGTAATTATTAGGGCAACTTGGCTAGACAAGCGTTGAAAGTCTAACAAGAAAGATTTTGTTTCAAGTTTCATGACTTCTTTAAGAGAAATTTGTGTTGTCTGTAGTTACTTAGACAATTTGAAGGGAAAAGTGAATTACTCATAATTCGACGATAGTAGTTTATCATTTTGCTGGGGAAAAATATGTTAGAAGTACAGTATATGTTACCGATGAGAGCGAACACTTAGTATACCCTTTTGCTGTCAAAACGCACTTTTTTCGCTACTCCAGAGCTTTAGGAAAACGAAGACGGTTCACCAAGCTCTTTTTTCCGTTTTCAAAATAGCCAAACATCAATTATAAGCCCATTGTAGCGGAAATAAAAGCATAAATGAATTAGGAATACTATTGACACTTTGCGTAACACCGATGTTCTTCGCTCCACCTGACGTCATACGAGATGTGCGGTACCGTCTCAAAATGGTCAAGCGATGAGTTAATCTGATACGTAGTTCAGTCATGGGGCTTGCATCCTCCGAAGTTCCCACTCTGTTATGCGGGAGAGCAAACAGTCTTCCATCTAAGTATTTATGAGCAGCGCGTTTTCGACGGCCCGCTCTCCTGTGCATCTCAGGGAGGATCCCCGCGGCGTGTCGGCCTTTCTTTCCGCTCACCCTTCCTTTGCCTATCTTCCTCTACTTCCCCGTCCCCCTCCGAAGCCCTTCCTAGCGGAACTCGCAATTAGTCGCCAATACAACAACAACAACAACTTTAATTCAAGGAAAAAATTGATCTAAAGCTGTTTTAACAGATTTTTAGCATTGTCGAATGCATCTATGTTTAAGTCACCCAAAAAAAGCAAACTATTACGACAGCATTCATATTATTTCTTCTTATTCATCTTATTTCATCTTATTTCTTTTAAGCCGAGTCTAATTTGAAATTACTTAATTAAAGTTCACTACGGTAAGACGCCATTCAATTCATCTGTCTCTTGCATACTAACCAGTTGGGTATGATATTTATTTCACTTATTAAAAGAATGATATTGTTCGAATTTCGACACTAGTCAGTAGTCACAATACTACATATGATAAAAAGAAAGTAATATGACAGTAATTCCCATTGCCAGCAGTACAACAGCACGTCCTTAATCGTAGCGAGTTTTCTATATACTGTTATATATATGCCATCAAAGTACGCGCATAAGCATTTTGTGCTCGGTTCTGCTGTGAGCAAGGTGAAAAAAAAACATATTTTTACTTTTACATAACACGAGTTTTAGTGGCCAGTCTTGGGTAATTCATCTTTCAATTCAGTCTCTTCTGTGCGCCTTCCTTTCATCAATCGAACCCAATACATTTCAAAAATTAGAAGAAAAAACAAATGACCGAATATTGCGGGTTTCTGCATTAAGGGCTTAACTTGAAACCTTGACAATATACATTTCTGTGCACTGCAAGTCTGGTCTCCAAATTTTAAACATTGCGATGGTCTGAAAACTTTTTAGGAATAATTCTGAAGTTCGTAGCCTCTGGAATGTCACCAACCGACTCTGGAATATCTGGAATATTCTTCCTCCGATGAAAGTTGCCGATTCCCAACAGACTGGAATTTTTCTGTGTGGTGAATTGTGACCAGGAAAGAGCAGCGGAAGCGCCTGGTGAGCTGATATGAACTTTTCTTCGTTGAAAACTCCAGCAATGTAGCCAAAATGTTGATTTCCTGCTCTTGATAAAAGTTTTTTCTTCCTTAAGAACTTTGAATTTCTAATCAAAGATAAGACCAGTCACAAGCAGAAAGCAGTTCAATGTAGAATATTTACAACCAAGCAACTACTGGTTTCATCTGCCCCACTATATCTCGACTGTATCTATGCGTAAAAACTTTTTCCACATTGTAATGATTACCAAACAGTGGTGCGTTTCTGCTAACTTCCACTTTCAATATCATGTTTTCGATAAAAAAAAAACAACCTTGGCAATTTTCGACGTAATAATTTATACTATCGAAGAGTAATCAAGAATATTTATTGATCAGCATGATGGTAACAAGATATGGATTAAGATGGCAACTCTCTTCAGCGCGTAAACTGACTATATGACAACCAGTGGAGAAATGTGGTATTTAGAGCAACACTTAGAACATTATGAGAAAATTCAATGTTTGAAATTGACTGGAAATGGCTAAAAGGTATTTGGTGTGACTGGGCATAATGAAGAAGAATTTAATGTGATTGAAACTGAGTGGAGAAGAACTCAGCATGATTGAAATTAAATGCGACATTTAAACGAAGTGAAAATGAGGGACGAAGAAATTAGAGTCTGTTGAACCGAGTGGAAATGCATAAAGCGTAACTGAAAATAAGTGAAGAAAAGGTTAAGAGTAACTAGAAATGTTTTGACAAGCCTTCAAAGTGTTGTCTGACCATGAATAAACCAGTGCCGGGTATCCCAAAAGTTACTTTATAATTTTTTCTCTATTCCATTAATGTATTTCATGTTAACATTAACAAAAAGACATGAACCCAATGAGATCAGCAGCGTGTGGCGACAAGTTCGGCTTAGGAGTTTTTGCAAGCACATCATTCATCCGTTGTCGAAGAAGCACCCTCGGTAATTTCGTAGTTGCCGCCGAGGTGACGTTACAAATAGCGACGATTCAAACAAACTTATTATCCCCCAACTGTAGCTTAGCGTTAGTTTGAGAAGCTGTATAGTAGCATGTGCTGCACTGCTGAGAAAAAAAAAATATATATATATATGTACATAAATAGGAAGCAGTCGATTGGTGGGTGAAATCAAGCCTTAGAGACCTGACTTGTTTGAAACTTCAGCATTTGAGTTGAGATTTGAGGGCTTACTTTTTAAAGATTGTTCTGTACACAGGAGAAAACTAAGTCTTGCTCGTAAGATAGAGTTTTCAGTCGTCTGAATCTTTTCTTTCAGGAATTTTTTGCCCTCTCATTTAAATCAAATCGGGTTGAGTTTAACACCTGTAACAAAGCGGTGAAGACGCTGCTTTTGTCTAAGGTTCCAGACTAGTCAAAAATCTAAGTCCTAATTTTACCCGCCATTCGAAGGCACCTATAGTCAAGGCAAGCTAGTCGAAGCCGAGTCTCATTTTGATAAAGAAAACAGTGGCATGCTTTACAACTCCCTGAAGCACTGAACTGAGCCTCCGTCGATGCCGAGCTCCCGTGTACGCTTGCAAATGAACTTTTCTCAGATCGGTGCAAACGGTCACTTCTGGAATTTTGTTTTTTGTTTGTAGCAACGACGTTAGCGGCAGCAGTAGGCGTTCTACAGCTTGTTTGTAGACATGAAATGTTGTTTCGAGAAGCTTGCCTTGGATAGTGTAAGCTGTGCTCTGCAACTGGGAGTAGTTTGACTGCCATGAAGCTTATACTCAGCGGCCGTTGCGAAACGAAAATTTTTTTTCCCTACTGTAACTAGAGCACTCTGAGAGTGCATATCCCGCCAAACAAGACAACGGTAACAAAAAATTCAAATCGGCTGTGAAACCATGATTTTCTTTGTATCAACACCAGAATCTGATCACTTGTGCCATTTGATAGTATTAACAGTGTCGGTATTTTTTTGGAGATCCATTCATAGCTCCTTGAATTATGCTGCTAACAAACATTTTAACAAACGTAAGTCAGATACACAAACGGACAAACCGATCATCACCAAAATTTAATCAATTATGTCTTTTTACATTTCTAGCAATTCCTAGAAATTTCTCAAGGATCTATCCGTAATTTTAGAGTTATTACGCTAACAAACATCTTAACGTACATAAGTCACACACACAGAGGGACCAACCGATCATTGCTAAAAATTTAATCAATTATGTCTTTTACATTATTCTTAAAAATTTCACAAGGATCCATCCATAATTTTTAGTTATTGCGCTAACAATCATTTTAACAAACATAAGTCATACACACAAACAGACCAACCGACAATCACCCAAGTATAATCAAATATTTCTTTCAACATTACTAACAATTTCTGAATATTTCACAAAGATTCATCCATAATTTTTTGAGTTATTCCGCTAACTAACATAAAATCAAATACAGCGAAAAATAAACGAACGAACAAACACATCATCAAAAAAATTTAATCATTTACTCTCGGTAATAAACCCAATAGCTCATGTAAATTTTAAGAAAATCTGTCCATTACTTTTTAAGTTAAGGCACTACAGTATGTTACCTCTGATTATGAAAGCAGAATTTTTGAAATTTATTTTTCAAGATAAGTGTCGAACTTTGAAACATCAATATTAACTAACTATATCGCTGTGTTGCAAATATAAACAGCACTTATAAAATAAATATTTAGCTATTTGCGAAGTTTATCATACAATTTGCTTATTTACGAGTTTTTACTGTTACCTCAGATTATGCAACAAGTTGATATAAAACATCATAAAGAGGAAATAAATACAAGTGAACAGGAATATTTTTATTAATCGTCCAAAACCAAGAAATTATAACCAAAACAATTCAATAAACACTGAAATAAGTGTTCAATAGTGGTAAACAAAACAAGTTAATTTTGAACATAGGACCTGTATTTTGCATGATTTTATGGCGATTATGAACAGACTTTGTCACGTTTGATATTTAAGATGGTGGAATAAAATTTGCAGCTGTTTTTACTGCATTCCACTGGCTTACTTAGCTCGAAAACTGCCGACCACCTTCATAGACCTTCCTTTTGATCATCGCCCAGAGGTTCTTAATGGGATTTAAATCGGGGCTATTCGCTGGCCAGGTCATAATCCATTTTGATTTAAATCCTCCATCCGTAAGCCAGTTAGCAGCGTACCGTGCTCGGCGTGAGGGAGCGTTATCGTGCTGAAATACCAATTTGGATCTGCGTGCGATAGTCTACTCATCAAGCCATGGAATCAAGTTGGCTTCAAGAAACTGGCAGTACCTTTCTATATTCAGTTCAACTCCTTCTGCCACTTCAAATGGACCAATAAGGGTGTCACCTACTATCCCGGTACAAAACATTACACCTCCACCACCCTGTTGACACTTAAGCCGTGTCTGTTGAGGTTGGTCATGGAGGACCCATCCCGACTTCCATCCATATGGACCATCAAGAGTGGCTCTGCATTCGTCAGTACATATGATATTGGAAAAATCAGTTTTCATGTTCTCTTCAGCACATTTGACCCTACTTTCTTTATGAGTTTTTGTTAGAAGTGGTCGTTTCATTGCCTTTTCCACTTTCCTTAGGTTCTGCAGAACCTCACATCTTGTCTTTCTGATTAGTACTGGGGCTTCAGCGTCTTCAAATATCGTCTTAAATGTAGAAAGTTGTTTTCTAGCCGTAGAAACCTTCAAATGTCGCTTATCCCGAACAGTCAATTTCCTCGTAGAGGCTCTATCCGGAGTTTTTCGGTTGACTTTACCTTCAGTTGCATAAGCCTTAATTGTTCGATGATAACGCTGTAATTTCTTGGAACTTCGAATGTTGTCTTACCAGAAGCCAATAGAGACGTCACTTTCATCTTTTCTTCACCGGTTAGACCGCTTTTCTTGCCCATGTTGACTAGAGAGTGATGTTGCATAACCTGGCGTAACAGCAGAACCCCGTGCGAAAAGCTAATGTTGCCAAATGTTGGAAATGGTTCCGTTTTATTTTTCTCTAAATATTTTTTTCTTAGTTACAACATACCTGTGCACTAACTTACTATTAACATTTTAAATGTTTGACACTTATCTTGAAAAATAAGCAAAAGAAAAATTGTATTTGCATAATCAAAGGTAACGCACTGTAAAACATAAGCCGACAAACAAACAAACAGAAGGACAGATCTTCACCAAAAGTTAATCATCTGTTTCTCCTAACATACCTAACAACCCATGTAAGATTCGTCAAAATCCGTCCATAGCTTTTTGAATTATCTTGGTTCCGACATCGTTAGGGACAAGTACTTTCCAATAACTACCTGCTACCGCTGTTTCAAGGTCCAGGATCATACCACAAACTTGTGCCCATGCGATGCGTCACTCAGCATTGGCTCAAGGTCCAGGATCATACCACAAACTTGTGCCCATGCGATGCGTCACTCTGCATTTGCTCAAGGTCCAGGATCATACCACAAACTTGTGCCCAAGCGATGCGTCACTCTGCATTTGCTCAAGGTCCAGGATCATACCACAAACTGGTGCCCATGCGATGCGTCACTCATCATTTGCTCTAGATGCTCATCTCGAGTTCACGACTGACGTACTTGCAAGGCAGACAAGCCCAAGTGCGTTAATTGTGGAGGAGAACACGATGCCTTGGCTATGAGTTGCCCCATCAAGAGAAATTGTTTGCAGCAGCTGAGGAGGGATTCCAGTAAGAAACTAGAGCACTCTGAAAGCGCATACCTCCGCCAAGCGAGGCAACGGTAGCAAAAAATTCATATTGGCTCTGAAACCATAATTTTCTTTGTATAAACTCCAAAATCTAATCATTGTGCCTTTTGATTGTAATAACAGCTTGTACAATTTTCTTGAAGATCCGTTCAAAACTTTTTGAGTTATACAGCTAACAAATGTTATGACTAACACGAGTCAAACATACAAGCGAACAAACCGATGTGCACCAAAATTTAACCATTCATGTCTTTCAACGCAGCTAACAACCCGTATAAATTTCATGAAGATCCATTGATTATTTTTTTGAGTTATTGTACTAAGCAGCGCAAAATTGAAAACAGTGACAAACGAACAAAAAACGGATCATTACCAAAATTTGGTCATCTACTCTTTGTTATATACCTAACAACTCATGTTAATTTGATCAAAATCTATCCATAACTTTTTGAGTTATGGCATTGATGAAAATGAGGCAGGCAAACAAACAAATAGATGCTGTATAGAAGTGGTTTTCAATTAGTAGACAAGGAGGATTGTATGGATTATTAGGGACATTTAAAGCAGGTTTAGCCAAGTCTTGAAAAACTCAATAGAACCACTGTCTGTCTGTTTCTCTGTCTGTCTCTCTGTCACAAACACGATGAAAACATAACCTCCTTGGCGGCGGTAAAAAAACTTTGCCGTGGCTGTGAGGAATTCATGGGGTCTGAAGGCCCAGGTCGATGCAAGTGGTGTCACTTTCTCTAAATCTTATTCTTGTATATTGCTGGCACTGTTGAAAAATATAGAGATTCTTGGGAGCTTTCACTCTACTTTGAATGAGCTATTCGATGCAAATAATCTACCGAAACTTCACCTCGGCGGCTACATACCTCCTCCTGCTTCAATTTTGTCACGTTCTCGCGGTGTCCCCAGTCCCAGGGGTGGGTCGGTTGACCCGGATGCTCAAGCCGTTCTATCGTCGGCTGCGGAGGGCTCCGAGCAGCATGTCCTCGACAGCTCCGGAGCTGAGTCGGGAGCAGAGTTGAGCGATTCACTTGTGACACCGGTGAAGGTCGCTGGTCGCGGTCCTCAATGCAGTGAGGGTATTCCCTTTAGCGATCAGGGTGAGTCAACCCTGCTAATGAGGAGTTGCTCCGCTTCACATTTGTCGTCGGTTCACCCTCCTGGGCGGGGTGAGTTTGCTGCTGCTCGTCGTGGTGGCTGATCCTGCCGGCAGCGGGGCGCGGGCCGTGGCTCTCATCCTTTCCATCCTCTGACTTCCCTGGCTTGTGAGATGGAGATCTTCCCCTAGTCTACCGGTACTTCTTCGTCAGCTTCGAGCTCTAAGTTCACCGTCTCACGTAAACTCAATGACCGCTCAAAGTAGTTTAGGTCGAAATACTTTTGCAACTAGTCTACTTCTATGGAGGTATTGCATAACATAGATCCTGAGGTCAATGGGGTTGCAAGGGAGTTTCTTCTTAGTTTGAACCTGAACAATTTACACTTGAGTTTGAAGATGACTCTCGCTCACTAAAAATAATTCATATAAATATGAGATCACTCAACGCAAATTTAGACGAATCTGTGTGCTTTTTGGATTCATTAAAGGTTCATTTTTTAGTTGTTGTTGTAGTTGTTGTTTTGACGGAGACTTGGCTGAAGAGAGTGTGTGAGTGGATCCAGGTCCCGGGTTATGTTGACCATCACTCTGTTAGGCACGGTAGACGATGAGGTGGCGTATCGGTTCAGATCAGCTCGGAATTGAGATCGTCTTGTCTATTAGAATTGACAACCACTCATGAACTGTTTGAAACTTGCGCCGTAACCATAACGTCTGGTAAGGACAAATTAAATTTACTAGGGGTGTACCACCCTCCTGCTGGGTCCCCTGTTCAGTTCATACAGACGTTCTTCGAACTCATAGAATCGGCTTCAATCGTCGATTCTAATTCTGTCATAATCGGAGATTTCAACATTGATATAGGCACTCCACACCGTTTTCTATCGACAGATTTGTTTGTATAGAACTTTCAGCAGTTGTATTTCTTACCGTTAATTACTGTACCAACTCGGGTGGGCTCTGATCACGCCTCAATTATTGATCATATATGGTACAATACACTGGATAATCACAGGTCTGGCGTTAGTAAGCTAGGTATTACTGACCATTTTGCAGCTTTTGTCATGTTACTCTCGAAACAGCCGAAACAATCTATTACTAGTACGCGTTTTAGATGCCATGATGAGACTAGCCTCTATAGATTCTCTAATGTAATCTGTTCTTTTATAAACCGATTTCATTTGTATGATGGCATCGATGTTGAAAGAAGGTTTGAAATATTTTGCATGGAATTGTTTAGGTTATACGATGTCCACTGTCCGATAAAGATGCGTAGAATTTTCAACAAGAGAGCGTGTAGCCCCTGGCTCACTGATGCATTACTGCGGAGCATAGCTCGAAAGCACGAGTCATTTCGCTTTTCTCGGAACAACCCTCAGTATTTAGATCAGTACAGAAGGTGCAGGAACATACTCTGCAATACAATTTGGAGGGCTAATCAAAACTATTATCGGCTAAAATTCGAAACATGCACTAGCAATTCGAGGAACACTTGGAAATCAATCAATATGTTATTGCAAAGTAAATCCCGAGAATCTGATCCAAATGAACTCTCTGTAGGTGATGCAGTTGTGAGTGATCCACACTTGATGGCACTCAATTTCAACGAGTACTTCAGCACTGTGGCTGAGAGACTCGCCGGGAAATTCTTCGAGTGCGGGAAGATCCACTTGACTTCATTGATGCCCTGCCGAATTCTTTCGCTTATTTGTCCACTGACTCAGATGAAGTCAAATCTGTAACTAGAGCACTCTGAGAGTGCATACCTCCGCCAAGAGAGCCAACGGTAGCAAAAATTCAAAATGGCTCTGAAACCATAATTTTCTTTGCATAAACTCCAAAATCCAATCATTTGTGCCTTTTCATATTAATAACAGCTTGTTCAATTTTTTTGAAGATCCGTTCATAACTTTTTCAGTTATACTGTTAACAAACGTTATGACAAATATGAGTCAAACATACAAACGAGCCAACCGATCTGCACCAAAATTTGATCATTCATGCATTTTACCATTACTAACAACTCCTATAAATTTCATATAGATCCATTCATTATTTTTTGAGTTATTGTGCTAACAAGCATAAAATTAAAAACAGTGACAAACGAACGAACAAACAGACCATACCAAAATTTGGTAATCTACTCTTTGTTACATATCTAACAACTCATGTCAATTTCATAAAAATCCATTCATAACTTTTTGAGTTATAACATCGAGAAAAATGACGCAGACAAACAAACAAACAAACAAACGGATGGACATATCTTCACCAAAAGTTAATCATCTGTTTTTCCTAAC
Organism: Parhyale hawaiensis; assembly: GCA_001587735.2. Lineage (NCBI taxonomy): Eukaryota > Metazoa > Arthropoda > Malacostraca > Amphipoda > Hyalidae > Parhyale > Parhyale hawaiensis. The sequence continues at coordinate 20,326,689 of LQNS02276481.1, read as the reverse complement.
ATACCTAACAATCCCTGTAAATTTCATCCAAATC
>LQNS02276481.1:20300953-20314311 GCA_001587735.2 Parhyale hawaiensis | reverse complement strand
GACACACTCTGCGTTCGCTCAGAAACAAAATCACGAATGATTGACAGAACCCTACCACCCACACCAAAGGACTCCAGCTTGTACAATAAACCACTATGGTTAACCCTGTCAAACGCAGCGCTGACAATCGAATCGCTGGCGCATTCCATTGAGCTGGGTGTCAGATATACGTCAAAAGCCTTGTTATATACGGTCCTAACACTAACTTAGACCAATCATGTGATATACAGGCTGTTTATGTGTGAAATAGTTCAAATTTGGTCGTTTTTCACGAGAACTCATGTTTTCATTTTGGATTCGCGATCTCTAAAAATGGTTCAATTTCGTTTATTTTTTCACTGATGAAGTCAGAACGGACCAAATAATTGGAAAAACAACCCCACTTAAAATTTGGACTCCTTGCACAAAAGTGGGCAGCCCTATTGGCAAGTGCTGATGTGTTTGTGCTTCTTTCTAGGAGATGTATTCCCTGCGTCTCCAAGCATAGTTTGCTGTTGTTGTTTGCCGTTGATACGTTGAATGGAAAGGATTGTATCGAAGTTTTATCAACTTACCGCCAGGTCCTCTTGGGAGGAGTGAAGAGTCAACTCTCGACTGGTCAATGCTTGTTTATTCTTACGTGCGCGTCTGATGAATCACCACGAAAGACAGACAACTATAGGGCTTTCGGGGAACCCGCAGCCCACAGCACAACTTCGGGCGACAACAGTCACTTACTGAGAGCCTAACAGATAAGTTGTTGCCTGGCATCAACTAACTCATAGAGTCCCGAACTGTTGTCTATACATTTGTGTCCCTGAAAGGGTCTATTATTGATACAAACACTTGAATGTAGACCAGATTTGTTGCATTGAACAAATTGGACCTTTTTTCTGTGAGCCTATGGCAATAATATATGCGTGTCAGTCCAAGTTAAAACACAGTATGCTGAAGCCAAGATAAATAGCACAGAAAACAGTAAACTACTACAGAAACAGTAAACTGCCACAAAAAACAATGCACTCTCACGTGACCAAAACAAAACAACGTTTTATGACACAGCCCGTTGCGGTTAATTGCGTTGCTGCCTATTTCCAATCAAGAAATGATCGACTCGTCTTATTGACTGCAAGGGGTTGTGACGTCGAGCGCTGCTTTGTATTGGTCATGTGATCATGGAACACTACGCACGTGTCTATTATGTTCACTTTGTCCTAAAGCATGTAAACAAACCAACGGCACTCGCAGTTATCAGGCGCATGATAGCGCTGAATATTTTTTACGACAGGCGTTCAATAAGTAATACCCCTGACCGACTTCCAGTTATCTGACCTCATTGAAATTTTGCATGTCCATTGATATGTGTTACGTGGCAAATTACAACTCTGTACTAATAGTGGTTTCTATTCTATAGGTGTTTGAAATGAGTCGGGTGTGAAATGGAGCGTGTTGAGTGTCGCACAGTGATCCGGTTATTGAATTTGAAAGGACGCACACCGCAGGAAACTTTTGATGAAATGAAAGAACTGATCGCCCTTCCCCCCCCCCCCCCCCCNTATGGCATTGATGAGGCAACGGTCAGTCAAGCTGAGGCTGCCATTCTTGAGGATCGACGCATGACTATTCGTTAAATAGCTTAAAAGACCAAGATTAGTACAGGTTCTGTGGAAACTATCATTATGGCAATTTGCATATGCTTAAAGTGTCTACCAGATGAATTTGCCAGGCTCCTGGCAATTTTCCAGAAGCGAAACTGCGCCGAGTGCTCGAGGATGAATTTGGAGATGTGCCAAGAAGATGTGTCAACGTTTTTCGAAAGACTGATTACGCAGGATAAAACCTGGGTCTTTCCCTATGATCCAGAGACCAAAGCCCGGTCAATGCAGTGGAAGCACTTGGACTCAACTACCTCCAAAGAAGGCAAGGGTGCAGCCTTCAGCTATCAAGGTCATGCTCACTGTCTTCTGAGACCAGGACGGAGTAGTGATGACAGATTTCCCTGCAAAGGATACAATTACAGCAGCCGATTATGCCTTACTTTTGAGGAATTTGAGAAAAGCTATCAAAAGGCTGAGCAAGATCAGCAAAGTTGTCCTCCTGTCAGACAACGCTCCGGCCCACAACTGACATGTCGCCGTATTAAGGGGGCCTTTTAAATTTTTTATTTTTGAACCGATTTTTCTGAAATTTGCACATAAGATGTAGAATTAAAAAAAAAAAACACATTTTGTTCGTGTAACTTTTTCAGTTTAGACCTTAGTTTTATCAGAAAAATGAGATTTTCATTTTTTTTATAAATGTTAAAAAGAACGTAAGTCTATGAGTTTTTATGCTACACTAAAAACAAAGATAGTTTTGGAATCCTTGAAACATTCCTAAGAACGCTAAGGAAGGATTATTTGAATTTCCTTTTCGTTTTCTATTGACATGAGTTTTTAGATGGGTCACTGAAGAATTCATAAAATATGTAAATTTTTTGATATTTCATATAATAATAAAAAACTAAAAGGAAATTGAAAAAATCCCTCCTTAGCGTTGTTAGGAATGTTTCAAGGATTCAATAACGGTCTTTGTTTTTAGTCATCGACATACGTTCTTTTTTATTATGAAAATTCAAATTTTTCAGGGCGGCAGATTTCATGTTTTTGTGGATGAATTTTTTAAAAAATGCGCTGTTTGCAGTGGAAATTCACTTGACATGTTTTATCTATAGTACATTTCCACCTACAAATATCTTACATTCGTCATTCACTAACAAAAATATAGCTATACGTTTAGATGAATAAATAATGAAAAAGTCAATTTTTGACCCCTCCGGACCCCCTTTGCCCCCTTTTTTGGGAGGTTCTTGTGCTGCTAGCCCCCTAAAAATTTGTGACGTAATAGCCCTTGGTATACAAATCATTTTGCAGCAAAAAAAGAAAAAGTAAACTTTGACCCCCTCCGGACCCCCTTTCCCTTTCGGGGGTTTCTAGTGCTGCTAGCCCCCTAAAAATTTGGGACGTTATAGCGCCATACCTGAGGACACTTTTTGAGCAAAAAACAAAAAATTGAAAAAATTTATGACCCATTTTCCGTTAAAAGGCCCCCTTAAAAATACTGATGTTTGGCTATGAAATTGCTCCCATCCTCCCTTCTCTCCTGACCTTGTGCCCTCTGATTTTCACTCTTCACAGCCATGGGGTGGTTTTTGAGAGGAAAACGTTACCAAGATGATGCGTCATCGACTTGTGAAGTTACGTTGAGGTTGAAGGACCAACATGGGTTGTTCTACAAAACTGATTACAGAGCTGCATCAAACAGTGGGAGAAATGTGTATTTCTGGGTGGTTCCTATATAAGGAAAGATTAATAAATATGCCAGGTTTCGTTGCTCTACTGCTATGCGAGGTGGGCCAGCGGCATTGCTTATTGAATGACCCTCGCAAATCCAAAATTTAAAAAAAATAGAGTGCTGGAAGTCGAAGTAAGTAGTCTCAGTGTACTACAAAGTCCTCAGCCCTATATAGTAAGAAATAAATTCTACAACAAAACTTGTTTGATTGTAGCAAAAAAAAAAAAAAAACCCTAATTGCACGGTAAAATTGTGATGCTTCCACATTGCAATTGTGCAATTATAAGTTGAAGGTTGTAGTGCTTCGGCAAAACAAAACGTAAATCCTACAGCGAAGATTGCTTTGCTTCAGCAAAACAAATGAGTAAATCCCAAGGGAGAAATACATTGCTTTCACAATACAAATGCGTAAATCCCGAGGAAAAAATTGCCCTACACCAACAAAACAAACGCCTAAGTCCTACGGCATAGATTGTATTGCTTGCATGAAACAAATACATAAATCCTACGGCAAAAATTTTTTTGTATCAACCAAACAAATGCGTAAATCCTACGGCAACGAGCTCGTTCCGCGTCCTTGAGCTGGAAACAAAGATACAATTTTCTTTGTTTTGGTTTCATTTCCCGTGGTAAATAGAGCATCAAAGCAGTGCTTCGGGTTTCCTTTACACCCTTTGTTCGTTGCCACCACGCGCTCCCTGCGTTTATATTTTTAATTTAAATTGTGACGTATTGGATGGCCAGAGCGAGGAAATTAGTTTTTGTGCCTGTAAAAAGAAGCAAGAATAAAACTTTGTAATTTTAGGACAGAGAATAAAGCAGGTGAGCATAGACAAATCGGCATTATTTCTAGCTTTTTTCAAGCAGTATTATGAGAAGAAGTAGATCTACGATTTCCAAGTGTTATTGCAGTACATATCAAATGATGTACCGGGATACACTAGAATACCATTCATATATCAACATAGCAGAGCAGATAGACACCTAATTCCAATACAATTCACGAAAAGACTAAAAAATATACAACCAATAAGAAAAGAAAAAATGTTCTTGATGTAGTATACTTATATATGTCTATACTAATAATATATTTATCAGGTAGTTGAACAGGCTTTTACCGATTTTTGTTACTCTCGTTTTCAGGGATCTTGGCTTATAAAAACTATACCTACACGCAGAGAACAGTTTGGTTATAGTCACCACAATTTGGTTGATTTAACCAAACTATTTGGTCAGCTATAAGCCAACGAAAGTTTTGGTGATAATAACCAAACTTTTTGGTTAAAAAATTTAGTAGTATTTACGAATTTTTAGTAAAAATTACAATAACAGGGTTTCATAATTTTAACTAAGTTGATAAATTTGTCTGTATTTACCAAAATCTGGTAACAGTTCCCATTCTATCCATTACATGTACCAAGTTTTGTCATAATAACCATGTATATCAAAGTATTATTAACAAAAAAAAAAAAAAAAAAAAAAAAAAAAAAAAAAAAAAATTTTTCCATTTTTTTTTTTTTTTTANTTTACCAAAATCTGGTAACAGTTCCCATTCTATCCATTACATGTACCAAGTTTTGTCATAATAACCATGAATATCAATGTATTATTAAAAAAAAAAAAAAAAAAAAAGAAGTAACTACAAGAAAGCATTTCTCCATATGTTGAGTATTATCAATAAATTTAGTGATTCCAAACAAAATGCTGCAACTAAAAAAATTGTCAATATTACTACCATGTTCTCTGTGTGTAAGATGCTCGTTATTATTGGATACAACTTGTAGTTTGACCTATGAATAATTACTGAATCAGCCGGTTATCGTTACTCAACAAGCCATCAATCTACTGTATATCCTATTTCTCTGCCTTTAATAGGATTGACAAAAAATTTGCAATCATACCGGTCTGCTGTATGAGTTGAAACTTGGTGCAATACAAAATTTATAATTCGCGCTGGCCTGTTGTGTGAGTTCAGATTTGGTACAACGGAAACTTAATAATTCGCGCTTGTGTGCTGTGTGAGTTGGGACTTAATAAGTACAACAGAAAATTAGTAATTCATATTCGTCTGCTGTGTAAGTTGAAACTTGGTAAGTTCAAGTGTTGCACATCAAGTGCTTCGTGAAAGCTTTTAGAGCCTTCGGTGACGATGAAGTAGAGGAATGAACTGCGCACAGTAGTTTATTGGTTAATGGTTGGAGAGGTTTATCCCGAAGAGGACTCTATTCTTGCCAGGTTTCGGGACAAACCGTGGTTTGACAATCAGTTTCGGCTAGCTTTCGAAGCTAAACAAGCGGCTTATCGGGGTTGGCGGCGTTTGCTCAGCCGCACGTTGTGGCAAGTCTCTGTAGATCGCAGGGGTGAGGCTAAGCGTGTGTATGAGAGGGGACAGGAACATCTGAGGCAGCGTTCCAGGGATTTTCTGCTGAGTATTGACCATCTGCATCGTTGGTGGAGTGAGCTAAAGGGTTCGATTTTCGGCGCTGAACCTTCGTTACAGCCCCTTGTTAGTCCCGGTGGTGGTATCATTGCTGAGCCCTTGGCTAGGGGAAATGTTGTCAGCTCACTTTGACGGGAAGCAGAACAGAGATGTATTGTCATTGCCTCATGGATGTCCCCCTCAACCTCGTTTAACCTTTCGGCGCTCAAATCTGGTACTATCAAGGTGTTACTTGAAGGCTTTTATCCTTATGGAGGTGTGGATCCTGTAGGAATGTTTCCTCTGTTTTACAAGCAGCTTGGAGTGACCTTCCCACACCTGATTCGGTTAGGAAATTTTCCCCGTAGTTGGTGTTCTGAAAATATCACTCCCAATCCCCAAGGTCCGGTGTCACCCTATGTCGCCAACTGCCGAGCTACTACGCTGACGCCCATTTTGTCGAAGCTGTTTGACATATTGGTGGCTTGTAAGCTTGGTCGTTATGTTGAGGCTACAGATTTGCTGCCTGCTTGTCAGTTTGCGTACAGAACTGGTTTGGGTTGTTGTGACGTATTGTTGTCGGTGTCACACCATTTACAGTCTGCGCTGGATTGTAGGTCTCAGTCACGACTTGTACAGTTGGACTTTACCGCAAGTTGGAGTCGTTTGGTATGGGTGGTAGGGTTCTGTTAATCATTCATGATTTTGTTCTGAGCGAACGCAGAGTGTGTCTGTTGACGGTTTTTCTGTGCCTCTATTGCCGTCTAGTTTGGCTCCCTCAGGGTAACGTGCTTGGCCCACTGCTGTTCGTTTTGTATAATAGTGACATGCTTGTTTCACTAGACAACACGATGATCAACCATGCTGACGATTCCACTTTGATAGTAGGGATACCTACCCCCAGCATGCGTAGTGTTGTCGCCCAGTCTCTGAATAGGGACCTGTCGCGCATTAGTGCATGGTGCTCTCCCTAGAGTATGAAGCTCAATGCCAGTATGACCAAATCTATGCATATCAGTCGGTCTCGGACAATTTTACAGCAGCACCCACATCTGAAGATAGAAGATACTTTGCTTCAGGAATCTAGCACCTTTTAAATTTTCGGTATTGTCTTTGATGAGAAGCGTACTTTTGAGCAGTGTATTAGGCGACTGATATCACGTGTTTCCAGTAAGATTTGGCTCATGCGTAAGGTTAACTCTGTGTTCGGTGACTGTAAGGTTGTCCGCAGATGATTTTATGCTTTTCTTGCTTGCTGTATTGGAGTACTGCTTCAGCTGCTGATAGTCACTTGCGTCTGCTGGACCGACTTGTTAGTTCATCCAGAACACTATGCGCTGAAAGTGATCTGATGAACCTGCCCCGTAGGAGAGGGGTAGCAGGACTCTATGTTTTACAAGGTGTACAGCTATGAGAGACATTGGTTGTAATTTTTTTACCCTCCCCTCAAGGTCTTTAAGAGGATTACACGTGCTGTGGTTGATGCGCACTGTTTCACTTTGGATAATGTCGGTCAGTTCAGTCGGTGCTTCTTGCTCTGATCAGTTTCGGTTTATATTCATTACAACGGCTTTCGGTCGTTTTAACCTGCAGGCGTTTAAATCAGCTGTTAATAGGTTTTTGTTGTATTTTCTTTAGCAACTTTTCGGATTTCCCAGTGTTGCCTAATGCTTCATTTGGGTTGTACTACCTGTCCGTGGTGGCCCGAGCAGGAAATTTTAATAATAATAATATGTCACCCATCGGAATCGGTTAGCCAGGATTCCGACGCTAGTGTGAATACTACTGGAGAGTGGAGGGGGGTAGGGGAGTGTGAGGGAGCAGGCTCCCCTTTCTCCGCAGCTGACGGAAGAGGCTACTGTCCCTACGCAACGCCGCACGCGCCACAAGTGGTCCAAGGAAGACCGAATTGTGCTGTGGGAGTGCTTCGTCGCTAGCAAGCACGAGGGGCCAGGCCATCTAAAGGGCTTCAAGCAGCTGTGGGACGAGAGAGAATTCCCGGCCAATTTCCCACAGGCTTCTCATAGTGGCCAAATCCGGCAAATCTGCAGCAAAAACCTCCTCAATGAAGAGGAACGGCATTAAATAGCTGCGCGGATGGAAGCTCAAGTTGCCTCTTCATCAACTGATGAATCTGCACGTCAGGTTCCAACCCGACCCGTGACCCCGCCTAGGTCCCCACCTGTGGAACCTGCTAGGCAGCCTTCCATTCCATCGGAGGAAATCCCCGACTTAGGCGCTGTCCCGTCTGAGATCGACTCTGCCGACTCCAACCTGTCACCTTCACGTGGGCCTAGGCGCTTAGCCTACCGGCCCACAATATGAACCAGAGTGAGTCAGAAGACAATGTGGCAGATCCCGACGTGTCTGACCAGCAGCGGAGTGACTCGCTGGAGCCATTGGACTTACTCCGAAACTCCAGCGTAGAATCAACGCCAGGTTACCTTAACCAGGAACTTAGTGACACCCTACTGTCGAACTACGTCCCATCTGAGATCGACTCGGACGACCACAACCAGTCGTCGCGACGTGGGCCTCGGCACTTACTGGCCCACGATATGAGCCTGAGCGACTCGATGGACGAAGAGACAGAACCTGACCTATCCGACCAGCAGCGAAGTGACTTGCTGAAGCTACGGGACTAACTCCGGAACTCCAGCGTACAAACGACGCCAAAAGGTCATCCTAGCCTACGACTTCTACAGAAACCAAAGATTCGAGGAGCTGCTTACCGCGTCAACTCAGAGATTGGAAAAATCCACACCAACACCATCACAGAGACAAACGCCCTCATCAAAGCTGGAGCAGATCTCGCAGTGAGTCCTTGAGGTACAACCCCGACCGCAACGGGCCCAGCGGAAAAAGGATCCTCCTTGGAAGCACCGCCTCGAGAAGAACATTGCTGAGATCAGGAAACATCTCAGCTGGAACTCCGAATGGCGCAGAGGAAATCTCCCCGACGAGGAAAGGAAGACATTGCTCGAATCGAGGTACCGGTGCTTCGAAGTCGGTCTAACGAACCTGGAAGATACCTTACAGCAGCGGCTATTTGTTAGACGCTTCGAGGCAAAGAGTAGCTGGATTCCATCAGAATCAGCTTTTCAACACCAACCAGAAACGCCTCTATCAAACACTTAGAGGAGAAGAGACTAGCTCTGACTCACCCAACGTAGAAGAGTGCATCCGATTCTGGAGTGGCATCTGGAGCAAAGAGGTACGGCACAACAATACCGCAGAATGGCTTCAGGACGTCAAGGAGAAGAACGTCACAGCAGATCCAGATCTTACAATCACCAGTAAACAGCTGAAAAAACAATTGAGCGAGACCAAGAACTGGAAAGCACCTGGACCAAATATGGTGCAAGGCTACTGGATCAAAACTTTCACATCGCTGCACTCCAGAATTTCTGCACAGCTCAACCACTGCCTGCAACACGGAACCGTGCCCACCTGGATGACCACAGGGAAGACGGTCCTAATCCAGAAGTACAAGGCAAAGGGCACGGAGGTCAGCAATTACCGCCTAATCACGTGCCTCCCCCTTATGTGGAAGGTGCCGACGAGCATAATCTACGAGAGAGTCTACCAACATCTAGACTCAAAGAAGCTCCTACCCGACGAACAGAAAAGATGCCCTAGAAACACCAGGGGAACGAAGGACCATTTGCTCGTCGACAAGCTCCTCACGAAAGATGCCAGGAGGAAAAATAAAAACCTAGGCATGGCTTGGGTTGATTACAAAAAGCCTTCGACATGATCCCTCACTCCTTCATCCTGGAATGTCTGGACATCAAGGGCAACATCTGCAATCTGATCGCGACCACCATGCCCAACTAGAAGACCCAGCTCACAAGCGCCAATAAACACCTTGGCGAGGTGAGCATCAAGCGGGGCATCTTCCAGGGCGACTCTCTATCTCCACTGCTCTTTGTCCTGACAATGATCCCCCTTTCCGAAACCCTGAACAATGCCGGCCAGGGCTACAACTACAGCCGTACCATGAAGCTCAACCACCTGCTTTGCATGGACGATCTCAAGCTCTACGCCAAATCAAAGGACCAAGTAGAGCAGCTCTTTAATATTGTCCATCAGTATTCCCAAGACATCAAGATGCAGTTCAGTGTTAGCAAATGTCCAGTCCTTAACATCGAATGGGGAGAGGTTACTGCGTCCGAGGGAATCATCATCGAAGAAGGTACCATCAAGGATATCGAGGAAGCAGGTTACAAGTACCTGGGTGTCATGGAGTATAACACCATTCTACACAGAACGATGAAAGCTTCCATTCGGAAGGAGTACCTCTCCCGACTCCGGCTCATCCTGAAACCTCACCTGAATGGGGGCAACACCATCAAGACCATCAACACCTGAGCCGTCTCCGTAGTCCGATATTCTGCTGGCATTATTAACTGGACCAGGAAATACTGTACCGACATGGACATCAAAACCAGGAAGCTCATGACCATCTATCGAGCACTGCACCCAAGATCGTGCGTAGGCAGACTCTATATTAACAGAAGAGAAGGGGGGCGTGGCCTCATCAGCGTTGAGGACTGCGTCGAAAAGGAAAAACGCGCTCTCTCCCAACACTTCAGAGAGAGCGACGGCCGGTGGGCACGCTGCTTAGTCGAGGAGAAGCTGCTGAAAGAGACTGAAACGGCTGACCTATTCGAAGAGCGACGGCGCCTCGATCGGACTAACAAATGGAAGAGCATGAAGATGTCCTGCCAGTACCTCGAAGCTGTTCAGGACAAAATTGTACCAGACTCTTGTAACTGGCTTCTGAGGGGTGAGCTGAAACGGGAAACAGAAGGCACCAACCTGGCAGCTCAAGAGCAAGTCCTCAGAACCAGGTACATCCAGAACAAGATCGATAAGAGAAACGTTCCTTTCTACCTGTAGAATTTGCAGGAGCTTGGATGAAACCACCAACCACGTGATAAGCAAATGCGGAGTGCTGGCGCAAAAGGACTCCAAGCCCTTGCACGATAAAGTTGCCCGACACCTTCACTGGACCCTCCTGCGGATCCAAAACTTCCCGGTCAGTGAGAGGTGGTACGAGCACGAGCCCGCGCCCGTGTTTGAAAACGAAGCCGTGCAGATCTACTGGGACAAGAGGATGGAAACTGATAGAGTACTTCACGCCAACCGACCGGGCATCGTCGTAAAACACAAACGGGGGAAGTCGGCCAAACTGATCGACATTTCAATCCTCTTTGACTCAAGAATCGTGGACAAGGAAGCGGAGAAGAAGGAAAAGTACCGTGACCTTGCCATCGAACTAATGAGACTGTGGCAGATGAGGGTCGACGTCGTTCCAGTGGTCATCGGAGCTCTGGGGGCAATGTCCAAGAATCTCAAGACTGCCCTCCGAGAGCCGAAGTGCGGCCATCTCCACCCAGGAACCCCCAGAAGAGCGCTCTGCTTGGAACAGCGCACATCATTCGCAAAGTGCTCTGAGCCTTAGGACACGGGGTGTGACCCGGCGCCAGAGTGTAGAGCTGAACTTATCTTAAACGATTCAATTTGGGTCGTGAAATCCCTCGATAATAATAAAAAATAAAGTTTCTCTCTACCGACGAAGCAGTGCTCGACCACACGTTGCAAAAATGATTTATGACAAGATAGCGGAGCCTAAATGGGAGATTATGCTTCATCCACCATATTCATCAGGCATCTCACTGATAGATTTTAACTTCTTTGTTTACACGATTTTCGGAAAATCAGAGCATTTAATGGTGAAAGTGAAGTAAAAACGGCTGTGCATGATTTTTTTTCTAAGGTAAAAACCCAAGAATTTTGCAAAAGTGGCACTACAAAAGTGATGAACCTTTGGATTGCATAAAATACATTTAAAAATATAAGTCATATTTAATTTTCTAGTAAAATTGTCATGAACTGTTTTAGAAGCCTGATATATGGCTATAAATAGGGTTAATATTCGTATTTTTCCAATAGTTATACCTAGGATAAAAAGTGATTTCTGTCATAATGATTGTGACGTCCTGGAAACGAAAATGATTTCCATTTTTTGTTGAAATTACGCAAACCAGGCCTACGCCTTACCTAACCTGCCCGGTATTATGAAGGGGTTCATGGCTAACTACCTGACAGTACGGCCTAAAGAGGGATGAATCTGAGGTGTTTATACCTAACTACCCGATAGTACGGCCTAAAGAGCGATGAATCTGAAGGGGTTTATGCCTCACTACCCGACAGTAAGGCCTAAAGAGCGATGAATCTGAAGGGGTTTATGCCTCACTACCCGGCAGTACGGCCTAAAGAGGGCGAATTTGGCTCTCACGCACACCCATGTAACCTAACCTAAAGCAGCAGTGCGCTCCGACGCGTCAATTAAGAAGCTGAAGAGACAAAAATTTGATACAACAAAACAGAATTTCCACAAATAAAGACCTGTATGTTCTGAATCAGTTATTTGCAGCGAATAAAAATCTATCAATATAATTCTGAAGTTCAAGTGGGGGAGAAGACGAATATTGTTCATAAATAGTTTTATCCCATCAACTCCTGGTACTGTCCAGACAGGGGCTCGTCCCTCCTCCCTTGTATTTTTAATGGACTAAATACAAGTACAGTAGCTGAATCAGGGAGTCGAACTGGGGACCTACAGATCCTCACGCCACCACTATAACACTAAGCCACCACTGCTTATGCTGTATGTTTATATACGTATAGAATATAATTAAAACTAAAGTGTATTCCTCTGTTTATTTTTTACAGTTTATGCATCTTCTTCATTACTTTCTTCCTACCAAAATTTTTGATTTATCAGTTGTATTTCCTACCTGATTTCATTCGCTGCCAGTTCAGCTTTTTCTTTTCGCTGGAACTTTAACTTTCAGTGGTATGATATCATGACGTATCCTTGATGCAGCGTGGAAGATAATATTATGAGTGGCGCTTGGTTGCCTACTATAAGTTATAGATTTTTCTGCATGTCAGCGAAGGACAGGTAGAGTTGTGCTCCTTATCAGAAAACGCCCGTCTCTTATCTTCTTCAAGTTGGCAATGGAAGCAAGGAAATTGAGGCAGTGAAAAAATTTAGTCATAAATTTTTCGTCCTCATTTTTGACGGCAGGATATACTTACAGGATGCGCGCATGCATGCTATTTATAGGTACACATCGACAAATATATCTGTGGTTATTCTGTATGTTTACGCGTAATCTCTTGTTGTGTACCCCTGTTTTATATATATATATATATATATATATATAATAAAACAATCTTCGATAAACCGTAACGGTTATTTTTTATGAATATTACATATTTTATACTATTGAATACGAAAGTTTCTCAAAAATTTGCAATTTCCATCTCTTACATCCAATTATTTTGAGTCAGCATCCTAATTTTGTCATTCCCTTGTTTTACGTTTTACTCCAATTCTCGTTTTCATGCATTACATGCCTCGTTTATTCCTGCGGTCCTCCCCACGGCCCAATTGATAGGATGTGCCCTTGCAAGAGACAAGCTTCAGAGTTTGGATTGCATCGTGAATGGAAATTCGAGATCTCCAATGCGAATACAGAGACAGGGGCTTTTGATTTATGTTCCTGTTTGTCTTTGTATTCCAACGTCCTTTGCAAGATTGGATCTTATGCGG
>LQNS02276481.1:20282135-20296577 GCA_001587735.2 Parhyale hawaiensis | reverse complement strand
TCTAGACGCACGGCCATCGCCGCCGCAGCGCAGCGGCTGCCCTGAGAGAGCAGCATTAGAGCAGCTACAATCTTGCAGAGCAGCTGTACAGTCGCTGCTGCAGCGTCCTGTACCACCTTTGAATGACGGACATTCAGCATGTAATTAAGTACGTATTACACCCCCTCAGGCAGCCCTGTTAAGCTTCTGCCGCGGCTCTAAATTCTGTTAGGGAAGTAGCTTAGGTCGAAATACTTTTGCAACTAGTCTACTTCTATGGAGGTATTGCATAACATGGATCCTGAGGTCAATGGGGTTGCAAGAGAAGTTTCTTCTTAGTTCGAACCTGAACAATTTACACTTGAGTTTGAAGATGACTCTCGCTCACTAAAAATAATTCATATAAATATTAGATCACTCAACGCAAATGTAGACGAATTTGTGTGCTTTTTTGATTCATTAAAGGTTCATTTTTCAGTTGTTTTTGTTTTGACGGAGACTTGGCTGGAGAGAGAGAGTGTGAGTGGATCCAAGTCCCGGGCTATGTTGACCATCACTCTGTTAGGCACGGTAGACGATGAGGTGGCGTATCGGTTCTGATCAGCTCGGAATTGAGATCGTCTTGTCTATTAGAATTGACAACCACTCAAGAACTGTTTGAAACTTGCGCCGTAACCATAACGTCTGGTAAGGACAATTAAATTTACTAGGGTTGTACCGCCCTCCTGCTGGGTCCCCTGTTCAGTTCATAGAGACGTTCTTCGAACTCATAGAATCGGCTTCAATCGTCGATTCTAATTCTGTCATAATCGGAAATTTCAACATTGATATAGGTACTCCAAACCGTTCTCCATCGACAGATTTGTTTGTACAGAACTTTCACCAGTTGTATTTCTTGCCGTTAATTACTGTACCAACTCGGGTGGGCTCTGATCACGCCTCAATTATTGATCATATATGGTACAATAACCTGGATGATCACAGGTCTGGCGTTAGTAAGCTAGGTATTACTGACCATTTTGCAATATTTGTCATGTTACCCTCGAAACAGCCGAAACAATCTATTACTATTACGCGTTGTAGATGCCATGATGAGAGTAGCCTCTATAGATTCTCTAATGTAATCTGTTCTTTTGTAAACCGATTTCATTTGTATGATGGCATTGATGTTGATAGAAGATGTGAAATATTTTGCATGGAATTGTTTAGGTTATACGATGTCCACTGTCCGATAAAGGTGCGTAGAATTTTCAATAAGAGAGCGTGTAGCCCCTGGCTCACTGATGCATTACTGCGGAGCATAGCTCGAAAGCACGAGTCATTTCGCTTTTCTCGGAACAACCCTCAGTATTTAGGTCAGTACAGAAGGTATAACAACATACTCTGCAATACAATTTGGAGGGCTAATCAAAACTATAATCGGCTAAAATTCGAAACATGCACTAGCAACTCGAGGAACACTTGGAAATCAATCAATATGTTAATTCAAAGTAAATCCCGAGAATCTGATCCAATTGAACTCTCTGTAGGTGATGCAGTTGTGAGTGATCCACACTTGGTGGCACTCAATTTCAACGAGTACTTCAGCACTGTGGCTGAGAGACTCGCCCGGGATATTCTTCGAGTTCGGGAAGATCCACTTGACTTCGTTGATGCCCTGCCGAATTCTTTCGCTTGTTTGTCCACTGACTCAAATGAAGTCAAATCTGTAATAATGTCGTTTAAAAATAAATAAAGTCATTTGTCTGCTATACCAAGTTTCGTTTATAAGTCAATATCTCATCTCGTCTCACCCATCATCTCCCATCCCATTAATGAATCATTTGCTCTAAGCGTGTTCCCTGCTGTTATTCCTCATCCCATTCTCCCATCCCATTAATGAATCATTTGCTCTAAGCGTGTTCCCTGCTGTTATTCCCCCTGTTATTCCTATTCATAAGGGTGGTAAGCGGGATATCGCATCAAACTATAGGCCAATATCTACCTTGCACTTTGTAAGCAAAATCTTTGAACGCGTCATGCACTACCGACTAACTGATCACTGTCAACGTTATAATATTATTACAGCGAAGCAATTTGGTTTCCAGAAAAATAAATCTACAGTTGATGCTATCCTCCAGTTTGTGGAGCTAGCTTACGAAGTTTTGAATAACAAAAAATGCCTAATTTCAATATTGCTGGACTTCTCAAAAGCTTTTGATACAGTTAATCACTCCATCTTGCTCGATAGAGTATATCGCCTTGGCATCCGTGGCTGCAGTCATAAGTGGTTTCATACCTACCTATCCATTCGAAGTCAATATGTTTGCATCAACAATGTTAACTCTTCAGCTCGACAGATTAGTCATGGTGTCCCACAAGGTTCAATACTTGGTCCTTTACTTTTCATATTATATATCAACGATATGTCGAGGAGCTCGGGCAATTTCAGCTTATCCGCTTTGCTGATGACACCACTGCTCTGGCTGTTGGGGATGATCTTCAGGAGCTCTCTCGGTCGGTAAATGATGATCTGAATAGAATGGATCGGTGGCTGTGCGCTAACAAACTTTCACTGAATGCTTCCAAGACTTCATAGATGTTGATATCTAACAGAAATAAATAGGTCCCTCACCAGGTGCTCATTCGAAATAATCCTATTGCGAGAACCAATAATGCCAAATTTTTAGAACTAGTGATGGATGATCGGCTGACGTTCTCTGACCATATCAACTATATCTGTCTCAAGGTATCTCACGTGTGGTGTCATGAGAAAGTTATCGACTTTTGTCCCGGGGTCAGTGTTACGTAAACTCTTCTTTTCCTTGATCTATCCATACTTAGTGTATGCAGTGGAGGTTTGGGGAGCATCTGCAAAAACTCGGCTTGGCAGGCTTTCTGCCATACAAACAAGGTGTGTCAGATTTGTTGCTGGTGGGCCGCAGGTACCATTACGTTGTCCTTACACTACCACTGGCCTCTTTCCCCTCCATGCAATACACAAGTACCTTTTTCTCGTGCGATTTTTCAAATACTTGGTCATGGCGAGGAGCGCATTCTTTTTGGCTAGATTTAGTGAACAGGTGGGGCGTCGCCATCACTATACACGCTTTTCCTCTGGCGGTAATTTAAATGTCCCTGCGATTCGTAGGTCTAAATTATTTTCATCATTCAAATATTGTCCAGTGAAATACTGGAATGATACGCCGGAATAGATAAAAGCTTGTACATCACTGCATTCGTTCCAACGGCACCTAAGAGCTGGCTCGTTGAAACCCATAGGTAGTATACTCTGACATATTAGGAACTCAATGTTTAGTGCTTTTTTAACATTGCTAATTTGTAACAAATAGCTAGGATGACATTTTCTCATTCCCTTTACTCTATTCGTTTCTTCTTTTTTCGAAATTTATAAAGCAGTTATCTTGCGCAACTCAGTAGGTGCACAAGCAGTCCCTGCTGTTCACTTGGAATTGCCCATTCAGTTGGGGGACGTGTTGGATGCGACGGGCTGTGGGGCGTGCGGCTGTGTTATTTAGGTTTGCCCATCTTAGGATGCGGGAGGCTACGGCGCCGAAGGAATCCTACATTGTGGGATTACCTTGGCCTTAGCTAGGCCCTTAAGACGCCGCCCTTTGTGCCCACTTTGCTTCCTTCCGTTTCTTACTCCTTCTGATCTTACGGTTTGTACTGATGTTCCTCATTTTTCCTGACCTTTCGCCCTCATGCGCGTTAATCATATGTGGAAGCCCCTCGGACAGGGGTTCCATGTTTCCATGGTCATACTAAGTATGTCATGTCTTCTACTTTCTTCGTCTCCCTCCCCTTCTCTGTGAAGTATTTTTTTTTTTTGTGTCGGAACCATGGACTTGAATGAACTCCAAGTAGGCCTACTGAAACTAATAATGTGTTGTGTACCCTAGGGCCTCTGAGCCCGTTAGCGAGAGTCGTATATAGATATTTACTGGAAATTAGTAGGGAACCTTACGTGGCATATGCATTTTTTCTTTAATTAGCTTTATCCTTGCCCAAACAGCACCGCTATCCATTGGGCTTGGAAAACGAGGCCATTAGTAAATGTATTGTACTAGTTACGTTCTCGTAGATGGCTCTTTTTTATACGAGAGCAAACTATATTCTATTGCATTTTACGTGGTTTCCTCTTTTCCAATAATATTATTATTATCATTATTATAGAATAACAGACAGATAAGCAAACCCGACGAAAACCTAACCTCCTTGGTGGAGGTCATAATTTTGATACATTGTTCTAACTGACTAGCCAAGTTAATATATGCACTGTGTTCCAACTGGCCAGCCAGTTTTTTCTACACGGTTACAACTGAAGGCCAGTTTCGCTCAACACTATTTCAGTTGGCAAAAAAAAAGTTGTTTCCACTTCGCATGAAGCCAGCACATTCTACAATGTTCCAATTTCCAAGCCAGTTTAATTTTTGCGCTGTTCCACAGGGCAAGCCAATTTCTTCAGCTCTCTTCCACTTGACGGGCCGGGAGCCATGAAATGATATGCTAACAGAAACTGTGAAGCCTAAGCTGGTCAATGCTGATGGCCTCACGTCTGCGTGAACGATTCCCGCACCGGAATAGCAAAGCAAAAAAGTCTAGTAATTCGTGTGCCGTTGAACATGCATTTAGAGTGGCTGTGAAAGGGAGGGGAGTGGTGGTGAGTCTTAAGCAAAACTTTTTTCGGTAATGGAGTGACTACAGAAAAAGCTGAAAAATCTTGACTATTACTGCTAAGTAATTTAGTGACTTTGGAATGGTGCGTAATGTCTTTTGTGCGACTCTGTAGAATGACGAAGTGACTTTTGAAGGGAGTGCATGGTCTTTTTTACGGCACTCTTGAGAGTAATGGAGTGATTTTGAATAAAAATGAAAAATCTTCAGTGAGACTCCCCCCCCCCATGGAGTAACAAATATGATACGAATTAAACTGCTTCCATCAACAAACAACGCACACTCAACTAAATTCAGTGTTTGGAACTCGTTCCGTTGCGCAACAGCCGTCACCGGTCCGACGAGGCCGTCAACTCAGCACCAACTTCCATACCCTCAGTCAAGTTGATCTCCGGCCAGTTGGGCACAAACTCTGTCACCCAACTTAGATGACCTTATAAACTTCAGCTTCTGACGATGTTCCGTCTTGTGGGAATAGAGTCTGGTTGTACATTACTGTCTGTCTCCACAGACCGGAGCCGACAAAATAGTAATATTCGCAATCGCAAAGTTAATATACAAGTTACAAGTATTAGAATATCAGAAACACTATGTCCATACGGTAACAATAGACGATACTGATTTATTGCATTTGTTTGGTAAATCATTTTACTCTACACATAATCTTGATCAACTAAATGGATGTCATTAAATCCTTTTTTTGTTTTTACTTTCAACTTGAAGCAATTCTTAATACAAACTCACTGATTACGGACTTTTTTATTACTGAAAAGTGAAAACAAAGTCACCAAGAGGATTTAGTTAAAGATAAACCAATTTACTTGGCAGTTTATTCGTAAGCACCTACGACGCTATGTGCCATGTTACGTGACGAACCGATTCACTTCGTTAATTTTCTATCAAAATAAATTATAACGCTAAAAATTGCATGAATCACATTCGAATGCAAATGGCACTTCTTTACAACAAAAAAGTCGTTATAAAACTTTTTTGCGCGGAACATACTAACTCAATTAACGGTTCATTTTAGGATAGAGCAGTTCAATCTCTTCTCGTGACAAACTATCTCGTTCTACATAGTACTTCTTCCAAAACTAGTTCATTTTACAACTTTTTCATGCCAGGCACGCTCTTCACTTCACTTGTTCTTCACGCCAGTGTCAGCGCAGAAATTCATGGCAGGCACGCTCTTCACTCCACTTGTTCTTCACGCCAGTGTCAGCGTAGAAATTCACGACAGGCACGCTCTTCACTTCACTTGTTCTTCACGCCAGTGTCAGCGTAGAAATTCATGGCAGGCACGCTCTTCACTTCACTTGTTCTTCACGCCAATGTCAGCGTAGAAATTCACGACATGGTCAGTAAAGGGGCACGGTTGTGGCACGAGGGCAAGACTTTACGACACACTTACGACATGTATATCAGATAATGCTAAGGTACCCCCTCACATTTCCATAGCTCCCAGCTGACTCTTTTCACGAAAACGACCCAAGAAACCACCAGGTTCAAAAACGTGCCATTTCTCAGTGCTTGGTCATTTTCTGCCGTCTAGCACCATGTTGGAATTTAGTGTTCTTTACGGTCATTGCCGCCGTGACAGGCGTTTAAACTTTCTAATAAAGTACAATGAAAAATGCAATAACTGCTGCAACGGTGGACCGGGAATGTCCAACTCGAGCTGAAGCACAACTGCGGAAGGAATGTTAGGAGAGTTGCTTCACAGCTGATCCTACTCACCTGTTGGGTAGTGCGAAATGTGTGAAAGTGCAGATAAATAAAGCTTGCTGTGAAAAAGATTTTAAGTTTCCGCATTAGAATAACCAGATGAAAAAATCAATTTGTTATCATTCTACTATCGTTTTGCTTTGATTATTTTTTCTTTAGTTTTTTATGAAAGATGCACTACAACACTACCAAATTTATTGATTAAAAGAATTTGGTAAGCTTGGTTTCCAACAGTTCGGCGCTATGAATCGAAATAATAATTATTCCTGTTTTAACTAGAAACCAAGCATCGTTCAATTCATGGACCGAATATACTGGCATGTGTACCACAGCAAAGGAATGACACGACTTTAATAGAAAGTTTTCGCATCTTTGAATCGAAAAGCTGTATCATCAAAGCAGGAATTTGTATGATGACAAATATAATAATTATTGCATTGAAACCCACATTTTCGTCTCTCCTCCTCGCGTTTTAACTGTATCCTGATGAATCTCCTATCCCTTGCTTCGCTGATCATCTGTACAATTTGAGCATTGAAAAAATATAGAGCGAAAGAAGTTTTGATATAGCAAGAGAGAAAAAATGAGGATCTATGAGAAAAATTGGTGTCCATGAAATACCTGAGACGTCTTCATGGCTTGCATTTCAAAATTCGCAAAGCAAGAAGTAAATACAAATCTTAGGTTTTCTTAACTTGGCCATTGTCTACAACCTGGTCTAATATTCACCTAACGATAATCCCAAAGGGAAAAATTTAGGAGATCAAAATTTAGTTAAAATATATATATATGAACGTCATCAAATGGTAAGAGACTACACGCCTATATACTTCACCTATATGTAGATAAGGTACAAAGGTAACTGTTTGTATGTTTCAGGATGCACGTAGAATTCCATATGTAAGGTTAAAATTATTATTTTTTAAAAAGATGGGGTGTACCACTAAACAACAATTATTCATTACAATAAATTAGGTATTTGGATTATACCATGTTGAAATACAGCTCTCTGAGGGTATTGGGCGGGTTCTATCGTTTGCCGTACTATTATTATTATTATTCTAATTTTTACTAACTGTGCTTGTGAAGCTTTCACGGTTTGGCATTGCAAGGTCGCACTTAAGGCGCGTTCGATTGAACAGTGAAATTAGGCCCTCGAGAGAGGCTAAACTTGCCCGAAAAGTCAGACAGAAGTTCTCTGGCTTTGTTACTTTGAATCGCGTTGCAGGTGTTAAAAGTAACGCGATTACCCTGGGCCTGCTCAAATTCCCATCTAACGGAGCAAGATTGAATTTCTGGAAGTCTCAATGGTAACCGATTTAGGGTTAATGCCTGAAACACACTTGAGAAATTCGAAGCCAGCACACCTGCGTGAAGTTTCGATTGAGTCAAGCCTCGAAGACTCAGTTTTAGCTCAGACGCATCTGTCCATATTATACTAAAACTCTTAGTTCTTTAATTATTTTTTATTTATTTATTTACTTACTAGCTTCTTTGCACTCAATGTGGAATTTCCACAGCTTCCAGCTATTTGGGAATAAACTGAGAGAAACTCGGAGATTCATAATAATAATATTTCAACTTGTTATTATATATATTTATGTGTCCATGCTTACAGGCACAGTATTCAATATTTGTTTCAGAAGCAAAGAGGATAGTAATGGTGACCAACTGGGTCACGGCCGTCTAGTAATAATTAAAAAGCCCCTGCCAGTTGTACCAGATTCGTGACCCCCATTTTATATGTACGTAAGCTTCTCAAATTTGGAACGCTGGACACACACTACAGTTACGCAGGTAGGTAGGAACAACCATATTAAAATATAGGTTATTATTACTTTTCTCAGCACCAGGCCCACAATTCACAGACAGCAGACCCCTCTCAAGTCTCCCTTGCAACCTAGCATTTACTGTAGGAATTACGCGACTTGCAGCTACCCTCTGCCAGCGACGACGATCCACGGAATTTTAAATTCAGCGTCTGTGAGTTGAATTCCAGGGTGTTTATTTTGGAATTTAGAAAATGAATAGTCGAGGGCCACAAATTCGAATTCTCTCATCTAGAAACTCAAACGCTACGTATTGGTTTAGGCTCAGAGTATTTACCAAATCATTTGTAAACAGCCGCCTACCACTGGCTTATTTCTTTCTTTCTTTTAACGTCAGAGAAAGACCATTTTCAGAATAAAACGGTAATATATGCTGAAATATCAGATCATATTAACGGTGAAGTTTTGATAGGTGCTTTGTGAGCAGCTGTATCAATTGCCATGCTGCTGCAATCTTCCACAACTGCTGCTTGTTTTAGCAGGCCCTAGCAATTAAGAGTGTCCTGGGCTGTACTGGCGAAAGTGTGATGTGTGGCCACATGCATTCAGCGTAACGAGGTCGATGTCTGTTCATGACGGAGAGCTCAGTAACTGCCATTGTGTAGCCGTGTGACGTTGTGCGCCTCTCCGAGCTCTAGCATACTTTGAAGACACAGTGTTTCTTGTCACTGTCATCTTCAACCAAGCACCTCCCTTCGATTTTCGTACTGCTGCCCTCTTCAATTACGCGCATTTCGTTTCCGTGCTGCTATTAAGTTGACACACCTACTTTCGATTTCTTCCTGCTACCAATTTCAACCCCGTAGCCTTGACTTCCATCCAAGAGCCATTTCAACCACTCACCCTCGATTTTTGCCATGTTACCAATTACAACCACTCGCTCACCCTCGATTTTTATCCTGCTGCAATCTTCAACAGTACCGCCACAGTTAAAGTATCATACCTCGTATTTGACCTGCTGCAATCTCTGACAACACTGCTACAGTTAAAGTATCCTGTTGCAATCTTCAACAATACTGCTACAGTTAGAGTATCCTACCTCTTATCTAGAAAAGCTAATCCTATGACGTAGAATAGGGCGTAGTAGACAGCAATATGATCATGGTTAGGTGCTACAGCTTGCTTTCAATAGCGTCAGTAATAGATTGGCTTCGTTTGTAAGATAAATGTACGTACAATATACACGACTAACATTCATTGAAACTACTTCATTTCTATGATAAAACGACCGCATGTAAATTAATAGTGTCATTTACAGGGAGTCTAGCAACACGAGGGCCCCATAGATTCTCATTGAGTTTCCTCCTTTTCCACCTCTGCCGACCGTCTTTGTTCGCTTCTTCCTCTTCTTTCCAGATTTTCTGTATCCGGGAGGGGATTTGCAGTGGAGGCGAATGCTTCTGTAGCTTCTACATTTACCTTGACATACCGCATATCTCTTCTTTCTTCCACTCTTTTAAATCAGCGCACCGTAGAAAACGAAAGGCTCATTCAACTATATTCGTAATGGAAATAACTTGTCGCTTCTGAAGGTATTGCACATTTCTTTATTAAAATATAAAATATGAATGACATAATTCATTAAGCTCATTCCTTACTACTTCAGAATGACCCTTTACTTGCGAATGTGACAACTCATGGGTCAGGTCTGTTTGGGAAGCTTTACTGGGCTAGTTTCAACACTGGACCTCTCTGCGTGAATATTTAACAAGCTCGTTTTTCAAGCTTCATTAGGGAGACCCTTACAGTCATCTTTGTAGTCAATATTGGTCCACTTTGTTAAGCCGAGCTCACACTAGCGACTTTCGTCGATGCTATCACATTACGTTGCCGCAACCGTGACCCCTGTATAACATAGAGTGTGTGAACATCGAGGTAAAAATGCTAACATATATATATTTAAGTTTGAAGTCGATCGAAATTAAAAGAGATAGTCGCGAGTTAACAATTGGCACCTGTTATAACGCTCAACTATCAGCAAATGCTGAACTTTACATAAATGTTTTTGACACTGAAGCTAAAGTTGTGCTGCCGTAGCGTATCCGGATAAGTTAAGTTGGCTCAAAGCTAATAGCGCTGACGTAAGTTGCTGGTGTGAACCCGGCTTTTGACTTTTTACGAAATCTAAATAATTAAAATGCTTTGTTGTGTAGACAACTTTTATGAGACTGTGATTCTGTTTCAAAAATTCGCATTTATACTGTAAATGCAGCGAAAGAAATGATGTCTGTGTTCCTGTACTGAAAACGTATCAAGTATCCGAATTAATGGCTAGTGGTCGGTATCCACGGTAGCAGCGGATCTTGCGTGCTGCGTGGCTGTGCTAAGGGTCCCGGGAACGATCCCTAGGCCCGGTGAGCGATATTTGTCACGGCGCTCGGCACGCTGTGTCCGCAAATTTGCTTGGGGCATAGCTATCGTGTGGGTACAGTACTTACTTTAGGATAGGGGGGTGGTGAGTCGTTTAACCTTCCGCTAAATGCGGCGCAGTTCTTAGCTACCCTGTTGGGCCAACTTGCCGATATCTGGAGCACGAACCAGTGCGAGTGGGTTTCCCATTGGACGATGCTGTCAAAGTTGACTTTACTTTTACTTTAGCCTTCTGGTCCTGAGATTTGACCCACCATTTAATAATACACAGTTTGTTGATTCGTTGACTGCTTGCTTGGTCTCTCCGTTCTGATGTGAGGGATTAGTTACGAGAAATTGAAGTGCTGAACGGCAGGGCCACCACTGCCTTGACACTTTTTGAAATCTTAGCTTTGAAAGTATCTGAAGTAGCTGAAAGAGGTGTCGTAGATTCTAGATTGTACTGCCTTCTCACAGCGATTTTTTGTCTCTGTTCGTACTGCTTAGATTGAGTACGCAACGATTGAATAGGGAAACTTTTTCTGAGAAAAGAACCACTGGAAAGTGAAAGACTTTTGGATTTCTTTGAGGAAATTATTTTCTACCGATGACGGTGGAAGCCCCAAGTTATTAATAAACTTAAAGCACTAACGATTATCTCTCTGCCGCTGTGTCCAACCACACACAATCAATTTGCCTCCTGCCATTGTCTTCACCAACGCACGATTAATTTTCCTCCTGCCATTATCTTCAACCAGGCAAAATCGATTTCCCTTCTGCCACTATCTTCAAAGACGCCCAATCGATTTTCCCCGTCATTTTCTTCAACAACGCACGATTAATTTTCCTTCTGCCACTATCTTTAACCAGGCACAGTCGATTTCCCTTCTGCCGTTATTTTCAACCAGGCGCAATTGATTTTCCTCCTGCCACTGTCTTCAACAACGCACGATAATTAATTTCACGCCTGCCGCTCTCTTCACGCACATTCATCAGATGTTTTTCCATCTTGCTATAGCTACTCCGATAGCACAATCATCAGCACGCAGCTGAAATTTCGTCTTACTTCCCCCATCTTCATCCCTTCCACGCATGGCCGATAGACGAACAGCCGTCAGCTCCATCCAGAGCCCCGGTAGACATTTCGTCTGCCGCCGGAACAGCCTGCCCGTTACGACAGCAAACAGAAGCAAGGCGAGCCGGAGACGAAGTGGATGTTGTCAGTAATGAACGCGGCGCTCCACGATAATGTTAGCTGCGCTGGCCATTAGTGAACGTCGGGCGCTACGGCCTTATTGAAATATCGTGATTGCAGTGAGGGGGCCAGTAAATGGGGTAAACAACGGAGCTGTGAGGCTGTAAATGGGGTAAACAACGGAGCTGTGAGGCTGTAAATGGGGTAAACAACGGAGCTGTGAGGCTGTAAATGGGGCAAACAACGGAGCTGTGAGGCTGTAAATGGGGTAAACAACGGAGCTGTGAGGCTGTAAATGGGCAAACAACGGAGCTGTGAGGCTGTAAATGGGGCAAACAACGGAACTGTGAGGCTGTAAATGGGGTAAACAACATAGGCATGATACTAAATGGATCGAAGATAATCACAGTGAAGCTGTAAATGGGGCATACATGATGGCCTTGCTGCTGCAAAGAAGCTTATGCCAGGAGTAAGCGGCTGCGCAAAGCCAGGCTTTGCATACTACACTTTTATATTTACAAGCCTCTGTTGCACAGGCCTTGGATTTGCAGTTCTCGGCTGTGCAGGCCCCTGCCAAGCAGGCCTCTGCTATGCAATTCGCGTCTACACAGACGTTAGCTGTGTAGGCTTCGGCAGTGTAGAGCTCGACTATACAGGCCCAGGCTGTGAAGGCCCAAGCTGTGCAGACTTAAACTGGGCAGACCTCGGCTGTACAGATTTCGAGTGTGCGCCGTGTTGGTCTTAGCTGTACAGCTATCTACTGTACACGCCCCAGCTGTACAGGCCTCCGCTGCACAGGTCTCAACTGTACAGACCTCGATTACGCAGGCCTCGGCTGTGCACCATATCATCGCTTGGAAGCCCTGCTGCCGTCTTCTACCGCATTTACTGGAGCATGCGAGGCGTCTTGAGAGACATGCAGGGCTGTCGCTTATCCTGCCTGCAGCAGAGTGTACGGGAATATGCTCGTCTTATCATTATTTGACAAATCATGCCTGCAGCCCGAATCTCATACCCGCGTGTATGTGGTATGCTTACTGAAGCGCATGACCTCAATTACCGTTAGACGAAAGCTATAGATAGATGTACAATGTTTGTACACTGGGGCTTGCAGAGACGTAGACTCCCCACAGTATATGCGATACCGTACATGGAGTAGTACATACAGGCCTTTAGCAAGTACCAGATAATAGCTTGAGAATTTCTGGAGAGGTACCAGGGCATGGTACGTTCACGGAGGCGTGTATTTCACTTATAGGAATATTCCAGCATATGTACGTTAAGAGTTTCCTCACCATCACTGGGTCGTGAGGGCCGGTTTCACAACAGTGCTTGGTACTTTAACTGAAGTGTACGGACGCTTTAATGAGAAGATTCAAGTGTTTATCAAAAAGCTTTGGTATCGTCCGAAGCTTTTCCAAATATTTGCCTTACTCGAGTACACTTACTTAAGCGCTTAATTTTATTAATCCTATCTTACTACCCTGTCTTATTCACATTGTGTGTTGCTCTGCAGGGGTTCATATTCCAATTGGTTGCTTTTGAGCGAATGAGCTCTTGTAGCAGGATAACACAGCTTGAGTAAGAGCGTGTTATACCTGTTGTATAACGTACCAGCCTTGTCTAGCACCGCACCATGTTATTTCAACGGGAAAGGGAAAATTAAAGCAGGCAAGCAAGAGAAAAAATTAAAGCAGGCAAGCAAGAGAAAAAATTAAAGCAGGCAAGCAAGAGAAAAAATTGAAGCAGGCAAGCAAGAGAAAAAATTAAAGCAGGCAAGCAAGAGAAAAAATTGAAGCAGGCAAGCAAGATAAAAAATTAAAGCAGGCAAGCAAGAGTTGTATGAGGTACGTATTCATAAGTCCTGGAAACGCAAAATGAAACTATACGATGAAGTATGACTTAAAGCTATTCTTACCAGGTCCAAATCGACTTCAACAGGCCAACCAAGTTATAAAAGAAAATTTACAAGCGGAGTTTCAATCCTTATGTGTCAGACGTGGCATATTTCAACCTAAATGCCGATAATAAGTTATATAAACTATCCACTTTCTACCAATAATGCAAAAAATATCATCTCATTCGAATCACATTAGGGCTAGACCTATATTATATTGTATTATATTACATACAAGGAAATACAGTGGACATAGAACGATGACTGCATTTGAGGAGGTGCCAATGAGATTCATGAACAATTCTCCTTCACTCCAACCACTGCATTCATAATAACTGAAGCTCGCTCCCTCCCACTGCTCACGTACACGGCAATATTCGACACGTTGGTTAATTAGTTTGGTTTCCTTCGTTTCTTCGAGCTTAGTTATTTCTGATGCTTGTAACTCAATTAAATTCAGTGTTCGATCATTTAATTTTCGGCTTCAAGACAAAAATGTTTTCTTCTTGGAGTGAACGTGAACGCGGCACGACGAAACAGGTAACAGGTCATAGACCTCCGTGCAAATCAACCCACCGATGCGGCAACAACTGGAACGCGATTGGTTCCTTGAAGAGCGGAATTACAACCATAGAGTTCTGCTCTGTGCATTGCAGGTCGCCATGCCGTCGCTTCCTCTCGTTGATATCTATCTATCTATCTATCTATCTATCTATCTATCTATCTATCTATCTATCTATCTATCTATCTATCTATCTATCTATCTATCTATCTATCTATCTATCTATCTA
>LQNS02276481.1:20259908-20276766 GCA_001587735.2 Parhyale hawaiensis | reverse complement strand
GGTCTACTTCAGAGTATGTGTTGAGTTAATATAGCGAAGAATAACTAAGGGTAGACCGGTCCAGCTAGAACAAGTGCCTAACCTAAATTATAGGCACACATATTATACCTGAATCTCAGGAGAGCCACACATTCCTCCCCCCCTCCCGTACTAGATTTTGTTATGAGTAAACATGTACCACAAGTGCTCGGCACGGAGCATAGCGCGAATACGAAAAAAAATCTCGCAATTAATGTCAAGTTTAGAGATTTCTTATGAATTAAGGTGTGATTTTTATCGCCAGCTCTGATTTGTGCTTCCTACAAAGGCTGCCGATGACAAGATATCTCAGTGCAATGGAATTTATTGCCGAGAAAAGCCTCAATGGCTCCTAAGCATGCACACTGGCCTCTGAAAATAATATGAAGACTTGTACTTTATAGAAGCGTACTTTACCGAACGGCCGAGGGGCACTTACTGGAGAATGCGGCGAAGTGTTTTGTCGCGGTCACCTTTAACGCATATCGTAGTAACAGCATTGCTAAGGTCGAAAACTTATGAAAAAGTACTGAAAGGTACATAATATGGCAGTGCTTTTTCTTATACAGGAGAGAGAGAGAGAGCACTTACTAAAGGTAGCATCGATTTGTCTGTCAAAGTCAAGTTAGGCTGAGACCAGTAGGCTTTTGACCTGTCCGGATCTTCACTCAGGTACGCTGAGTTCACCCCGTTGAATTGAGGTCTAAGCGTTAACCTTCAAGAGATTGCCCTCGAGATGTTTGAAAATTTAATCTTGATTCGTAACACAGTTTTCACTGTCATCACGCCCAACTGGGTAGCGTTTAACAGGTGCAACATGACTCAAAGTGGCGAAACCATAGCTGGTGCCTGAAATTCCAGACCATTTCAGCCGTTGTTTCAAGGTCACACTTGGTGTAGAATGAGGCATGGATTTTATGTTAAGGTGGCATTTAGCGTAAAATGCCGTGCGGTTTTGAATCAGGGTGCCAGTGTAGCTGCTATATAGATTTCATACTAGGAACAAAATGAGGGTAGAAGCTGCGCGGCTCCTCAGGGGGAATAGGGAAGGTCATGGGCTATAGGGCTGGGTAGTATAGGGAACAGCGAGCCCAAGGGGATTGTGTAGGTTTCCTTAACCATCTGCTAGGCCATTGGTGTCTTAATCATAGGAATTCCTGCCGCAAATTCTAATAATTACGAACCTCCTAATAGTAATCATGTTTTTGTAGCAGTCGTCAGAAAGCTGCAATCAATATCGGTATATTGTTAAGAAAACATTGGAAGTTAATATCGTGATACATATATACCTAGTGATAGGTCATTTAGTAATTTACACGGCATAAACAAAATAATTGACATGTTTTTTTGTACTAAAACATTTCTATCTCAAATAAGTGCGCACAAGGGATACGACTAGGGGCAACAGTGACAATAATTAACGATTTGACCGAAGCAGAGAACCTCTGCGAGGGTATCAGGTTCAAAATGATTCGCTCAAGTCTATATATGTCTGTGACAACCTGTGGTCGGTAATTAATGGGTTTCTGAAGGAAAAGCAAAATGGGAACCAAGCTTGAGTTTCGCTGTTGGCGAGTCAAATGATGCGTGAAAAGCAGCTGGTAACTGATATTTTTCTAAGGAGTCTACAGTTTTACTTATTTTTCTTGGTTAGGATCAAGGGACAGCTAAAGGAGGGGCCTCCTCAACAAGGGAAGCCACCAATGAGGGTTCTCTACACCGTCATGGGAAGTTCTATGAGGAAGTTCTCGATGACGTAATCAGAGCAGTGACGAATAAGCATATGTAGGAGGGGACGTTTTTACGATCGAAATGTTTGGATTGGATGATGCGGGTAGAGGGGGTTGAACCCGACCTATCGAGGGTTTAACCCGTCCGAATTGAGTTCAGTCAGTTTTTGAGGTTGGAGGGCTGACAGGCAGTCGCCCTCTAGCTTGTTCCGCTAGCCTCTATTTTTATACACCTTGTAGAGTGCGTTAGCGACGTCATGGCCTCATTGCCATGACCATTCATCATCCTGTAATTGAATTATAACTGAGTCATCTTGTGTGTCTACAAGTGTCACTGTGATTTCAAAAATACAAAAGATGAACAACTAACCATAAGTCGTCAAACAAGCATTTTTACGTAAATTTAAGAAGCTATATTTCGGAACAAAATAACTCTTCATTAGTTCTTCCAAAAAGTCATCAACAGCAACAACATCAACACGACACATTGACCCCAGGGGGTAATGGACTGATGTGAAGAAAAGGTGAAAAACATGTGGCGGGTAGACGGCGGCGAGCTGACAGTATATGCACTAAATCAAAGTAGTTCCAAATATACCATACTGGTGGTAGGTATGGAAAATAGTTACCTAAACGACTCCCTCGTTACTTCACTTGTCTTGGTGGCTCTACTCTGACAAACACATTTTGGGTTTTCTAGTTGATCTTCTAATTCAATTTGCGGAGCTTGGAGGTCGAGGAGAAACAATCTCTGTTGTTAGGTAGAAGAGAAATTCAGTATCTACGCTGCCGCTAAACACTACTTCTAACGTCGTTAAATCCTAAATTTCAAGTATCGGGCAAAATAACTACCTATTTTTCTCTACACACCTGAATTACTCCTCTATAAAGTTTCATCTCGGCAGGGAGATTATGCAACAAAGCAAGTGCGCAACCACTAACTTGCGAATTATTGTATAAGGGGAGCGGAGGGGGTAAACTGGAGGCCCGAGCCAGCCGAAAGTGACTGTAGAATATATATTCATCGAGAAAACTTTTTTCACACTCTTCTCTACAGCCTGCAACGCCCCGAGTTGATCCTGTAGCAGCCAATAGCTACTACAGTATAAAATGGAATCCATGTGACTTTCAGCCTATACTTCCTCTACGTAGACTACGCTTTCCCTTTCTTCCACTCATTTTTAAATGTCTGGGTCTTTATGGAACAACGTATAGTTGGTTGGTATTTTGCTTAATTCGTCTAAACTCTCCCCCGCCCCCAGCTCCTCAATATTATATAGGAAAAACTTCTTTCCTTAACGGAAAGGTGGCTATTTGTCGCCAGACTTGAAACTAGATCACTGAGGACGTCTGAAGTACCTCTTAGTGGTAGAATGGATGCTGAATTTTACTTCCTGATCCAGCAAACCTTTCTTTGCTCCGAGCTATTGACGGGCAGATTGTGTAGAAGATCAACGAAAGAGGAAGGAAAAGAAGATGTGTTTCATAGTAGAATCAAAAGAAGAGCGAAGAAAACGAGGGCTTCGCAGAAGTAATTATTTTCTACCGTCAATCCATGACGGCGAGGGCCGCTGGCCTAATGAAAGAGCAACAAGATGAGGGAAGTAATTTATTTTTTGCCTTTTCACTACCGGCCAACGAAAGAAGGGAATATAAACTTTAGGTCTTGGTGAAACTCTACTCTGTGTTGTATCTTGGATACGGAGTGAAGTGACTGAACAATAGATTGATTTCGCTGCATGTTATCTATACACCTGAAACCGGGAACAGAGAGACTCACCAATAAAGTAACAAATTAGTAAACTCTGCAATGTGGTGTGTGCTTCATAGATAATTGGGTCGCTAATTAAGTCGCTGCCTGGGAGGCCGAGCAAGGAGGTACCAGCCTGGAAGATGTTAGCAGTGACTGCGCTAAAATATAGTTAACTTTGCGTTGGTCACCTGTTTCTTTGTATACTCAATAGGAATAACAGGCGCTTGATACCTCATGGCTAGACGAAATTCCCAAAACTAACTAGCGCCAAATGGTTCAAGGGTTAACCCGTTAGCTATAAATTATTTGACAACCAACGAAGAACTTACCCGTGAAATCTCTTCGCAAATACTCAAGCAAACACGTTGGCCCTCACAGAGCGCTGGAAGCAAAGCTCAGAACACGCGCCTGCTTTCTGCCTGAGGCCGGCCGGAAATTCGGTGGCTGCTGTTGACACTTCGTTTCCATAGCCAAACACTTGCGACGGGCAATAAGACCAATCCAGTTTACCACAGCAAAGGTGCATAAACTTTGCTTTACCGCCGCCTTAGGAAGACTTGAAGCAAGAACGAAAATGAGGTAAACTAAATTTAGCAAAGTAAAAGTGAATAAACTTTCAATTACCGCTGGCCTAGGGAGACTTAAAGTAAGAATGAAAATGAGGTAAACTAAATTTAGCACAGTAAAAGGGAATAAACTTTGATTTACCGCCGGCATAGTGAGACTTGAAGCCTGAATGAAAATGAAGTAAGCTAAATTTATCCCAGCAATTATGCATAAACTTAGTTTTTCCGCTGCCTTAGTAAGATTTAAAGCCGGAATCAAAATGAGACACGTAGAGCATAGCAAAGGTGGACAAAACAAACCGATTTAAAGCCCGCTTTAGGAAGACTTGGAACTGACAAAAAAATAGGTTGGCAACATTTCAAATGCCAAAGGGTAACAAACGTTTCGTTACCCCCGCCTATGAATATACGAACGAAAGGGAAACTAAATTTTTCCGACAGACACACAAATTTTATGTTATTGCCGTTATAGGCAAACAAGAAAATTGAAAGAAAATGAAGAATAACCACAGCAGTAATAAATTTTATGTTATACCTGCATTAGAGAATCCTCCAGGACGTAAAAAATCACAAAATATAAAGACTCGCCGGATCGGCATTCTTTAATCCAGCTAGCTTAAATTTATCTGGACTTCAGTCTTGGGAGTTCGAAACACAACTTTCAATCAACATTGAAATACAAGACAGGTTGAAATTTTTAAGTTTAAGTGATATTGCTGAAAGTGAGAGAATAGACGAATAGTTTATCATCCACTATATAGTAATACACTATTGTTGGTCGGTCCGATCTTGCTCTCTCACTCTTTTGGTTAGTTCGTCTCTCCGTCACGCTGTTGAGGAATTGGATGGAAGAAAATCCATCAGGCATTCACGATATGCTGCTGAGTGCTGGCTCATTACAATACTTTGTTATTCAATTGCAAGGTTTTTGAAATTTCAATTCTGAGTTTTGGAGAAGAGTGATGCATTCTTTCCAGTGGTAGCATAGATACAGTCTTCTTCTAATTAGGGGCTGCCTGTTCTAATTTCAAGCAATGCTTTTGGACCAGTACCTGTACATCGACTGCCTCATTCAGCTTACAAACTGTGAGTCTCTACCAAGGAGGTTCTAATAGGGAGGAGTGCACCCCCTCTAATTACCTTAGGGGAGCGATTCGAGTAAACTTTCAACTTCAACTGGCTGAGTGGCTTATCCAATCGGAGAGCGGCATTGCCTCACGCAGCCTATATAGGAAGGAGTCCTGAGCTCAAATTTTTATAGCCACTAGTGCACCAAACGCAACCCTTGTGTTGAATAAGTCATGAAAGTATGTATTTGAAAATATCTTACCATCCTATCGAAAAAGTTCACAATACTTCAAATTTCACCATGTCCACAAAGTCCACGAAGTTCACCAAGTGCACAAAAACAACCAAGTTCACAATGGCCCGTGACCAGGCCTTCACTAATAACCCGGGAATTCCCGGGTTCGTATCCTGGATACGGTTTGGAAAAAAGAAAAGTTGGGTACCTTGGAATTGTTTTCTTCAGTATTAGATAGGTGGAAAATAAGGCTTCGGACAGACGGACGGACTGACGGACAGACGGCTCTAGTATTATAATATAGATAAACGATCGACGAAATTCCGAGCGGATGGAAGTATGTAAAGGAAACTTGTATCCTGTTTACCATCTGATGATGAAGATAACAGGGTGAGCATTGGGATATAAATCTTCAGACTCGATTGTGTTGCAAAAAATATTGAAGAACTGCCCGTCTGTATCTTCCTTAATTATATATGCTGACCACTGCCACTTCAGCCCCTTCAAGGACTCCAAACGCCAGCTTCGATCACGTGACAAAGCCATGTGTTTACTCGCCCAGAGAGTGTTTGGGCTTCCTCCTCCCATTAGAAGCTGCTTGGTCTCTACAGATGATATGCCGTGAGCTCCGCTTGCCCTTCTGCCTTTGCAGTTTGCTGGAAGATAGCTTTCCTCACCAAGACAATAACAAGCACAGGAGACAGCGGGAGTTTCCTGTAGTGCTAATTTTCTGCCGTCATTTATAATGACGGCACTATATAATAAAACACAGTTGTTGGTCGCTCCCTTGCTTGCTCTCGTGCTCCCTTGCTCCCTTGCTTGCTTGCTCCAATGTTGATCCGTCTCTCCGTCACGCAGTTAAGAGTTTAATAGGAGAAAATTCATGTACTGAATAACAAGTTGAGATACCATACAATTTCAGCGCTTGGGGTACCGGTGACAAATATCGCTCTAGATCCCAGCCGCGGGATCCCGGGCTCTAGATCGCAGACGCTGGATCCCCACTTCCATTGCTGAATGATATCGAAGCGTTGAATCTTCACGCTGAGCAGACGTCTTTTTATATTGAACTAGTGCACTAAACGTAACCCTTTTGTTGAATAAGTCATGAAAATATGCATTTGAAAACATCTTACCATCCCATAGAAAACTTCCACAATACTTCTACATTCACCAAGCCCACAAAGTTCACCAAGTCCACAAAGTCAACCAAGCCTACAAAGTCCACCAAGCCCACAAAGTCTACCAAGCCCACTAAGTCCACCAAGCTCACAAAGTCCACCAAGCCCACAAAGTCCACGAACTTCACCAAAGAAAATTCAGATTTCAAAAGGCGAAAAAAAAAGTTGGGTACCTTGCAATATTTTTCTTAGGCGAAAAAAAAGTTGGGTACCTTGCAATCTTTTTCTTAGGCGAAAAAAAAGTTGGGTACCTTGCAATCTTTTTCTTAGGCGAAAAAAAGTTGGGTACCTTACAATCTTTTTCTTCAGTATTAGATAGGGGAAAAATAAGGCTTCGGACAGACGGACGGACTGACGGACGGACGGACTGACGGACG
Organism: Parhyale hawaiensis; assembly: GCA_001587735.2. Lineage (NCBI taxonomy): Eukaryota > Metazoa > Arthropoda > Malacostraca > Amphipoda > Hyalidae > Parhyale > Parhyale hawaiensis. The sequence continues at coordinate 20,269,838 of LQNS02276481.1, read as the reverse complement.
GACGGACTGACAGACAGACAGCTCTCTTATTACCTCCGCCAAGGAGGTTATGGTTTCGTCGTGTTTGTCTGTCTGTCTGTCTATTTGACTATTTGTCTGTCTGTCTGTCTGTCACCAAGATAACTCAAAAAGTTATTAACCGATTTGAATGAAATTTACAGGGATTGTTAGGTATGTTAGGAGGAACAGATTATTAACTTTTGGTGAAGATATGTTCATCCGTTTGTTTGTTTATTTGTTTGTCTGCGTCATTTTTCTCGATGCCAGAACTCAAAAAGTTATGAATAGATTTTGATGAAATTAACATGAGTTAATAGGTATATAACAAAGAGTAAATGACCAAATTTTGGTAATGGTCTGTTCGTTCGTTCGTTTGTTTGTGACTATTTTTAATTTTATGCTTGTTAGCACAATAACTCAAAAAATAATGAATGGATCTTTATGAAATTCATAGGAGTTGTTAGTAATGATAAAAGACATAAATGATCAAATTTTGGTGCAGATCGGTTGGTTCGTTTGTGTGTTTGACTTAAATTTGTCATAACGTTTGTTAACAGTATAACTCAAAAAGTTATGAACAGATCTTCAAGAAAATTGAACAAGCTGTTATTAATATAAAAAGGCACAAATGATTAGATTTTGGAGTTTATGCAAAGAAAATTATGGTTTCAGAGCCAGTTTGAATTTTTGCTACCGTTGCCTGACTTGGCGGAGGTATGCGCTCTCAGAGTGCTCTAGTTATAGTATAGATTTACATTGCAGCCAAATTTCGACGCTGGAGGTTCAACAATCAGCTGGTATCTACAATACGGTGAGCCCTAGGCGTTTCCAGTGAATTCTTTTGACTGAACTATATTTTTCTTAGTGCAGTGCAACGTTTTCCCAATTCCAAGCTGATATTCACTCCTTATCTTGCAGGGGGGATATTTTGCCATCGCAAAATTCATGGCTGTACAGCTTGCATTTCACTAATGGAAGATCAGGCCTGTAGGGATGAGACATATTATACAGAAAACCCTATACTGGGAACCGGAGCAATAAAAAGCTCGATCACAAAATTTTTGCCGTCATTTTTGACGTCTGGGCCCTCTAGTATCATATAAGGACCATTTAGGAATTTTTTGGGCTCTTATAAATCATTCGAGAATGACATAAAGCAGTCCCCCCTTATGACCGAGTCCGTATTATTGATACGCTATTCACGTTCTGTGGAAGGCGTAGTACGGTACGTGGATATCAGCGTATTAATGAATGTACTGTATAGATAATTGTGGAATACGATAAGAAGCAGTCGACGAAATGGTGACACCCACGACGGGCGTTTCGCTGTTCCTTAGCTCATCAGCTGGGAGGCAGCAAACAGGTTTATGTAATCTAATCACGAAATTTCAGGTTTTCTACCAGTTTCCTACATAATGTGGAATGCAGACGAGCTCAAACTATTTCCTCGATGCCTGTAACAACACAAATAATAAAGCGTTCATCCAACAGTTCCTGGAGTTTTAAAATACTGCTTTGTATCCTAATCGCGTGTGCCGCTAGGGAATTTAGATTTCCCTAAACTTCCCGTCCCGACTTTTACCCACCCAACCGTGAGAGTTTTTCACATTTGCCGTAACAAGAAATCACATTTTCCCCGGCAAATGCAGTCATGAATATCAAAGAGCTTCCCATAAAATATTTTTCCCCATGGGCAAGTGCTCTTATTTTGACATCGGCGCTTCTTCCGCAAACGAATTTAAGCAAAGATTGCTCGACGTCGACGCAATCCGAAAGTCAACATCGGTCTTTTGCTGCAGCCATTTGCAAACGAGTTGAAACAGTTCAAGGGTGAATTCTACAGCTGTGAAATAGCCAACGCCTTTTTCTTGTGGCTGCAGAGGTGACAGTTCATCTGTTGATGCTTGAGACAACGTCGGTACCATTCAGAACCGTAGCTGAATTGTTATGGAAGGCAGTTATGAGACAGAAATATGAAGTAAACTGGTCAAAAATAATAATAATAATAATAACTAGAGCACTCTGAGAGCGCATACCTCCGCCAAGCGAGGCAACGGTAGCTAAAAATTCAAATTGGCTCCGAAACCATAATTTTATTTGTATAAACTCCAAAATCTAATCATTTGTGCCTTTTGATAGTAATAACAGCTTGTGCAATTTTATAGAAGATCCGTTCTTAACCCTTTGATTTATACTGCTAACAAACGTTATGACAAACATGAGTTAATCATACAAACGAACAAACCGATCTACACCAAAATTCAAACATTTATGTCTTTTATAATTACTAACAGCCCCTATAAATTTCATAAAGATCCATTCATTACTTTTTTAGTTACTATGCTAACAAGGACAAAATTAAAAAACAGTGACAAACGAACGAACAAACGGATCATTACCAAAATTTGGTCATTTATTTTTTGTTAAATACCTAACAACTCATATTAGTTTCATTAAAATCCATCTATAACTTTTTGAGTTATGGCATTGAGAAAAAATGAGGCAGATAAACAAACAAACAAGCGGATGGACATATCTTCACCAAAAGTTAATCATCTGTTTCTCCAAACATACCTAATAATCCCTGTAAATTTCATCCAAATCGGTTCATAACTTTTGAGTTATCTTTGTGACAGACAGAGAGACAGACAGCCAAACAGACAGACAAAGAGACAGACAAACACGACGAACACATAACTTCCTTGGCGGAGGTAATAACAATGAGCGCTTAATTCTTCCAGCGGTAGAGCTGCAAGTTCATTCATTTTTTATTGTAATCCGGTCTTTACGGTTCAGAAACGAAACTAAATATATATAAAATGCAGGATGTAGCAGGGATCCGAACAAAACAGTTTAGAAAAATTGCGAATGCCGACGTCTTGTAGCTATGAATGTGGGGGTTCATCTAATTAATCTTGAGACGTTGATAATATTCAGAAAGAAAATAATTGGAACTTCTCAGAAATCACTTTACAGCATAAAAACGATTTGCCAAAGAACTGAAGCTGCAGCAGCGTGTTTTTGTAAACAATTTACCAATTTTCGCAGTAGTGGAGGCGTGCAGTGCTCATTTTTATTAGTGTACCCTGCCGTGGAAAATAATAAAACGTATTATGAAACGTTTCGTCAATATACACCATAGGCGTGAGTCACGGCTAAAATTTTACATTTTCCTTTTGTGTATCTGACTTTCAGTATTGCCAAATAATTAAAGAGGCGGGGAAAAATAAAATATATTTCATCCGCTAAAACTTCATCTTCAATTTCATTGTGCGAGAAATGTGGTAGGCAGAGTCAGAGCTCGCAGTGATGTAGTACCTCTGGTATCCTGGATACTCTAAGTTTCCCTTATCTTAATCTCTTCCAGAGTTCAGCGCCATCTTAAAATGAGGACAGAAAATAATTACTTGAACGAAGCCTCTGTGTACGTTTCGCTTGTTCTTAGTTTTTTTATGAAGAATATCTCTTCCTTGTTCATCGATGATCTTCTACTCAACTAGAGCACTATAAGCTCCGAACTAATAAGGCGTTGCTGCGGAAAGGAAGTGAAATTCAGTAACCAAGCTACCGCTAAGAGGTACATCAGTCAGCTTGGTTTTCCAATTTGGCGAAGCGACGCCTTTTTACTGCTGAGTAAATGAATTTCTCCTACGCAAGACTGACATAGGGGTGGTGGGTGAAAAAAAAAAAACAGAATACAGTATATATATTCGTGAAGCATAAACTGAAATGAGTTCGTAAAATAAATCTAAATATTGATTAAAAATACCATCAGAACTTGTAGACGCTGTCTACACTTCGAGTGAAGAGGGGGGGGGGGAATTTTGCATTTTTATGTATCGCTCGCCCGTATTCTACTACAGGAATGTCATAATAATATTGTAATTTTATCCCTGAAGTCATGTCGTTAGTGAGCAGAAAATTATATCACTGTTAATTATAGATAGGAAATGCGGAAGCCTACCTAGATAAAACATGAGATAATAATGGAAAACGTATTGTCTTTATCGCGCTATTTTAGCGATATGCAAATGAGATCCTACTGTACACGGAATGTCTTGGGTTCGAAGTAACGAACGATAATTTCTTGCATGTTCATAATGGTAATTCATATTTTAATGCTTGCTTTCTGACAGTCAACTCGTCACTGATAGATTCAACAAGGAATATGATTCCAGCTCTGAAGTTGCATTCAATTATTAAAGGTTCCTTCAAAATTTGATATCTTGTCAACAACTGCATCATAAATTCCATGGAGCATCTCCCTTCATTATTTTTTTAGTTTTGACGCTTGCAAATTAGATTACTATGTCATGTTTATTGAAAATGCCAAACAAAACTAAAAATAAAAAAGAAGACACGTGTCTCCTAACTTCTCTATTTGCGATGCACCGTCCAGGCTCAAGCATTCGATATTCGATAGCTATGCACGTGCGTCCCTTGCTGCGCGCCTTAAATTTTCAATTTGACTGGCATCCAATCATCTCTTATTCAAAAGATCATCCATAAGTGAAGATCTTATGTAGTGTTGGATGACAGGAGCGGGCAATTGGACCAGGATCGAATGGCGACCTACAGGGGAACGACAATGATATTTCCGCGATATGGAACCCGTGTCTCGCTGAGGGTATTGCGTTCCAGGCATTGAAATGCTGCGCGGGCTACTGGTGTTTGTGGCCTGGAGTTTGACGGCTCACTATCGAGAGACACTGGAATGATGTCGCGTGATGTAAGTCTTAATATTGCATGTGTCGGTGTGGTGCTGGAAATAAGGTGAAATGTATTATTGGATTTCTACAATGAATTTAGCTGTAATGATGCAAGCTTGGTAACTTGCGTTAACGCAGTACGGGGAATCATGATGTAAGTTGTGGATATTATGAAAGGAAATTAGCGCAACAATGAGAACTTATTAGTTGGTGTCGGCTTGGTACTGGGAATGAGGCGGTATACAGTGTAGTGGAATCACGTAAGGAATTTAGTGCTACGAAATGTGAATTTGCCAGTTTGTGTCGGCTTGGTTGGCTCAATGGGATTATACTGCAAATTTTGTATTAATCAGTTAAACTTGCTAAGCCTTGATGCATAGATACATACTGATATGATACCACATTCAAACTACCCAGTATCAGTTGTTTGCTCGGAATCGAGCTGAAAATATTGGAAGCCCTAAAGTCATTCGATACTGGCAGCATTCTGACCGAGCTAATTTCAGAGACAATAGGACGTCATAGCATCGAGTAATTTCAGCTTCTCACGTGTCAGAATTGTGCCTGGAAACCGACTGGAAATATTGGTTTACTATGAAGAACAAAGAGTTGAACGTTTCGCTTTGTTGGGCATTAAAAAACAGACATCTGGAGGATCCCATGAGCATTTGTCGTCATCGTGAAAGCCTCAGTGCAGTGCTTGCTTTGTTAGTAAGGAAATTTGAATAATTTAAGTTCCATGACTTATTTGTAGCATTTAGATGACCTAGTATGGAGAGACACTCGGAATGTCTCCTAGCGCAAGTCTTATTGTACAGCATGTCCGCACAGTGCTGAGAATCATCCCAGGTCCTACGACACTTAAGTTCAATGTATTTAATTTTTTCCGTATTAATCTTAGATATTCGGAATGACACCGCTCTGTCTGTGCTACAGTCAAGCTTGAATTTTCCAGGCTTGCTCTCTTGCTGAAATTTTTCCCTCTCTATCACTGGCTTGCGCTTCAACAGCTTGTTCCATGGATGGAAATTCTCACGCTTGCTTCCTTCCTGGAAGTTCTCAAGTTTGTTCCGTGGATTCAATTTCCTTTCTTGAACTTATCCCGCTTGTTACATGACTGAGATTACTCACCCTTGCTCGCTAACTGAAGTTCACACGCTCACTCTATAGCTCTAATTTCTCGCACTTGCTTCTTTCCTGGAAGTTCTCACTCTTGTTACGTGGCTGGAATTTCTCGCACTACCTTGAGTTACCTTCAGAGTCTTCGGAAGAAGTCCAGGTGACGTTGCTCACATCACCTTACGTGTGTGGAGTCACTCTGCTGGGTGTCTTCTGTGGTGCCGCAGTTTGCAACCAAAGAGAGAGCCAGCAGCGAATTATCTCCACAGTGCACGTAGCCGCTGACTGCTAGTCTATCTGGTATTCTTCTTAAATGTGAATCCAGCAAATTTTTTAACTCTACAGTTTTGATATCAGTGGCGTTTCGAATATGCTGAGACATTTTGTTAAACAATCTTGCTCCTCGTACAGCGAAGCTATTGCTTCCTTGCTTCCTTCCTGGAAGTTCTCCCTCTTGTTACGTGGTTGGAATTTCTCGCACTTGCTTCCTTTCTGGAAGTTCTCACACTTGTTACGTGGTTGGAATTTCCCACGCTTGCATCCTTCCAAGAAGTTCTCGGTTGAATTTTTTTAAACTTATCCCTTCTTGGAACTTCTTGCACTCGATCTCTGGCTAAAACTTCTCGCCTCTGCTCCTTTCTTCGAATAACTCGGGCTTGATCTTTGGTTGAACCTTTTCACTGCTGCCTATTGACTGCAGACAGTGCATGTTCATAATTTCCTTACTTCAAACTACAACGAATACACCGTTTGTGCTACACTCGACCAGCGAGCACTGTGTACGGAGACTAATTCGGTGACAATTGGTGTTCAAACTTGCCAAATAAACTAAGGTTCTTACGAGCCTCTATGGCTCCTAGAGCCAGAGCCAACAATTATGAGGGAGTTCTCCGTCCTCTTTGTCACCGACTTACTACAGAAAGAAATAGGAAAACTTGTGGTAAAGTGGCCGACCGCAAAGCTTGTCGGCATATATCTCTCTCACAAGAGCTGTCTTCATCTTGCGGCTCACTGGAGCATAACATTGGGTAAGAAAAGGCATCCTGTTGCGGTGGCTGCTTGCTACGTATATATTATGGACTACTGTAATCAGCAAGCACAGATTTTCTATAGTGCAAATAGAAGTATCATTGGCTTTAGTTTTGTTTAAACACATATGTAGCACACATAGATCCTCCTGCGCACCATTTGGGACTAGCGTTGCCTCTATATTTGTTAAGGCACTCACGGCGCATATAGTGTTATAGTACCATAAAATATAGAAGGAACATCGACTTTGTTTTTGTTAAAAAAAAATACTCAGAATGCAAGGAGTTTTCTAGCGCGGGAACTGGATGTAGCGTTGACTTCAATTTTGGTTATAAAGTAACTCTTAGCCCCGTGTCTAAGGAAATTCTAAGTACCAGTGTATAATTGAAGAAAAGTGCGGTAATGGTATCATCTTTATAATTGAAAAAAAAAATCCTGGCTTAGAGTGATTTTCTTTCCAAAAGAGGAGAAACTGAGCTAAGGTCAACCTTTTATCCATATGGTCATTGCGACCTTTAATCATGGTACTGTATAATTTCCATATTTAAGGGTATAGTCTACGGTGAATAGTAATAATAGTTAAGAAGTTCAAGAATCGCCGGGCATTAGTCTGAGATGGCCGATGTGCATATATATGTCACGTGCACTAAAGACAAAGTTGCCTATGTTGAACAGAACAGCAGTGCCCTATAAACTTACGTTGTAGATGCAGCCTATCTACTTTCTGCACACACCGCGTACACATCTCCATGCGCCTTGTAGCCGATGAAGGCGAGTGGTGGTAGGAATAGAAATCTTTGCAAGCGCGCAAGCGACGTTGTCTTTATCGCGTCAAAAGTCTATAAGACCGAGACCACATATGCATTTGCAAGTGCAACTGGAAGTGAGGATCAGTAACTTGCTCGTCGCTTTCAATTATATTTAAACTCTATAGCATAGATACGGCGAATTGAACGACGTGCGAGCTGTGCATCCTTCCTCCGTGTTGTTCCTGTAACAGTATGGTGTGGCCCCGGCATACTTAATTATGCACCTTGAAACGGCAGTTGCATAATGCCAGCCAGTGATCTATATAATGAATTCTTGACTTGGTTACACGACCCTTCTGTAGCCTATCACATAAACTGATGACTTCAAAACCAATTAAGGATGAATAAATCTTATGTCATTGTGTAAGCATGCAAGGCTAATATATGGCGCTCTCTATGTAAAATGCATACAAAATACTAGCACTGATCTTCAGCTTATTTCTCAGCATCCTTATAATATTATCGCCAATATATCTACATCGATTGGCAAAGATCGAGTACGCCTAGTGCAATTACAAAATAATCAGTTTAAGGCTATTTTCCCGAAAACTTTCCCATAGGAATTGCCAAAACTGTCGTATACTTTTCATTGATCGCGCTGCTTATTTAGAGTTGAGTCTTATTATCAGTTATTGGTATTGATTCAAGATCATGCATATTTCTCAGTTAATCACAGTTTTTTCTTAACAGAATTCTGGAAAATAAGTAACTTCTTTTTGTTAACGATTCAGTTATCCAAGAAGCACCTGAGATACAAATCCACCAGAGTACTATTAATGCACTATTTTTCCAACCCAAAAACATGATTATTGCCCATAATAATCTAAACTAGAACTCCTCGTGGGGTGAGGAGGGAGTGACAGTTGTGAGTCAGCAGTTTCGGCATTTTTTCACATCAAGGTCAACTCGCCTGACTGCTTGCAAGAGATTGTAATAACTCAAATTTTCCTGGCAGTTCTTGTGTAGAAAAATATATATATAAAGATAGACACATGCAACACGAAGATATAATCACCTTTCTCACTTTGTTCGCTGATAATAATTATTGTCATATTATCCATTGTCGTAAAACCAGACAGCCTGCCGTTGAGTACTAAGTGAGCTCATAATGGGTTAGTTTTACTGCATTTAGAATACGGAACCAGCACGAAAATCAGTGGAAAACGTTATATTACGCACTACCGACTATGCACTTTTAAATCTTTCAAATTTTAGACCAGCTATGAGAAATGCTTTCCCGTTGTATGCTTATATACACATGCCCTGCATTAAAGATTCACTGGAGATGAAACATTTGTAAGACTCTGCGCTACCTGTTCAGTACACATCCACACGATTATTCTCATAACAAATTAAGTCAACAGCTACAGTATGTAATAAAATATATTTTTTTTTAAATTCAGTTAAACCTATGAACAGGTCTACACAGAGGCTCACTAAGACAGACATGTCATAAGTTCGCTCAATTATCGGCTCATCCAACCCGACCGTAGCCATGACAGCTCATCCAAAACCTGAGACAAATGCCTAGACTCGCCCCGCTTAGTCGATTTTTAGGCGTTTACCTGTAATCAGTTACTCATGAAACAGCCAGAAACACAAGCATGGTCCGTAAAATACGTAGAGTTCTCAACCGTCTCAAACGTACTTGGCTTGCCTTTACAATCTGCAATATGATTCAGAGAGGTGAAACCAACTGTTTGTCTGTTTAGGATGAATGGGGGTTGGCTTAAATCACCTTTTCGGAACCGATCGAACTACAGCATCATACTGACGGTAAGGACAAAAAAGTCAATAAAGACAAAGTCAAGAGGTAATAATTACAAACACTGAGATAATAATTCTCCCAGCCTTCGTTGATAACACGTATAATTATTGTGAACGCTCAAACAACTTCCACTTTTCCTTCCTGTTTATTAAGGATTCAGTGGGAAAAAACCCGTGGGGAAACAGGCGGCCTGATCAGCAGGCCTGTAAATTATCTATGCATTGCTGCTCTCGAGAGCATCCCTTAAGGCAATGCTACAAAGATACTAGGGGTCCTGAACTAACTTCTTTATATGCATGTCATTTGAATGTTCGCTGGGGCAGAATTAGGTTGATTCCTGCCACGGCGGAAGATGTGGTGGAAACTTCTGCTCTTCGGGAAATAGGAAATTAGCCGAAGACTTAGCGCAGGCTACATGATTCCTGCCTCAGTGGAAGATACAGTACGTATAGTGGAAACTTCTGCTCTTCGGGAAATAGGAAATTAGCCGAAGACT
>LQNS02276481.1:20248521-20259622 GCA_001587735.2 Parhyale hawaiensis | reverse complement strand
CGAAGACTTAGCGCAGGCTGCATGATTCCTGCCTCAGTGGAAGATACAGTACGTACAGTGGAAACTTCTGCTCTTCGGGAAATAGGAAATTAGCCGAAGACTTAGCGCAGGCTGCATGATTCCTGCCTCAGTGGAAGATACAGTACGTATAGTGGAAACTTCTGCTCTTCTGAAAATAGGAAATTAGCCGAAGACTTAGCGCAGGCTGCATGATTCCTGCCACAGTGGAAGATACATATAGTGGAAACTTCTGCTTTGCGTATTGGGGTATTAGATTTTAACAGAAGATACAAGTAACCTGATGCGTGTCATGGTGGAAGACACAATGAAAGCTTCTACTAATAATGGACATAGAGCATTAGTTGAATAACAAATGTTATCTGAATCGTTCCACAACGGAATATTAAGAGAAAAGTTTTGATTGTAGGTAGACCGGCAATTAGCTGGCAAATAAACACTTCTCAATGTACGAAATATCTTAAGTAAGGTCAAAGAAAGCTGAACAATCTTTTTAATTTGGCAAGTCGAATCCAAATTTGCAGCATATTAATGCCACAATAAATATCATAAATATCTGTTTAACTAAACTGCTTTGTAGAACTTGTATAGCTTCACTCCAAGCTATTTGTACTGATGACGCTGCAACGTTTATCACAAATTCTATACACCAAATACAACCCAAGCCAAGGTGTTTTGAAAAGAGAATCAAATGATACCGAACGTCGGCCTAAAGATTTTCGATGGTGTATGTGAGTCTGAAACAATTTTCAAGTTAATGAAAGTTGGGAATTGAGAAGTAAAATCCAACCTTATATCACAATACCTGTGTGTTTGCTAGCTTGGTTGGCGTCTCCTAAAACTGAACCGTCAACTGAGAGAAAATTCAACTTCTGGTTGGCAAGGGGGTTCATAAACTTGATAATTTTTCTTTAATTTCAGTGTCAAAAAAAGATACCTGAAACATTGAAACATTCTTAGTGGTAGCAGGGATAATATACATATATATAGTTTGCACTTTATTTCTACTACAAATATTTTTATTCCCTTTGAGCGTTTAATGCAAAAATTGTGAAAAAAATAAATGCAGAAAAAGCAAAATATATTGTAGGGGCTTGAACCACGAAGAAAGGCAAACGAAATGAGAATTTCGTCAGAGTACACACATAGTAATTACTGTCAATATATGAAGCACGGCCATTAGTTGAGAATAACACGAAAACTATGCCGACAATGATAAAGACTTTGCTAATATTGTAACTATCCATTCTCGTCACGCAAACGGTTGATGCTGTTGAGGCTTCACCTTGACTTAGAATCCTCATCATTTAGCCGGATGCACAAAGGCCTCGTAAAGTTACGGTAACGTAAACTGTACAGTTCCTTGAATAAGTACGACATCGCAGCTCAGATTTTGCCTCTTCTCATAAACTGATCTTCACAAAGTTATGATCAAAAGGGTCTCAACCTCCAACCGATGCATGCCTAAGTAATACTGATGCTTAAGCGAGGATTAAAAATGTAAAACTTCAGCTTTTGCACGGTTGCATTCGTGCCTGCAGCTATACAGTTACGATGCATGTAACTTTACAAGCCATTTGAGTATCAGACCTCTGGTAGCTGGCACCGAGAGCCAAATTGAGAATCCCTCGTATTAATCCTCACCTTCCAACTTACAACTTTCCCAGTAAAAACCCGTAGTGGCAGAGGCGAGTTCGAACCCACAACCGAAGGATTTGCTAACTGCTGAAGTCTTTTCCCCAGGCTACCGTGACTAAGAACTCAAAATAATGATTATTACAGCCATTTTACAACAGAAGTGGGCATTTGCGGCCCTTCCAACGCGAGCGAAACAAGCCGGTCAGCTGCTGGTGGTCCAGCCCAACGACATTTTTTTAGTTTTTTCAGTGGCTGAACTGCAAGGCAGGAAGTATGGTTGTACATGCCAACCTCAGCAAATATGCATCGTTTTCGACGCCTCTAAAATTTTTTTCATCGAAAATTTGATGCAATAAATGAGTGATTCACGCCATTTCCATTGCTTCCATTGCTGAGCTTAAACCAAAGCGTCAGTGATTGCTGCTGTTCGTTAAGAAATTAATTCAATATCTTCTTATCAACAATGAAAATTAGTTTAACTGCAATTCATGGGTTGAAAATGAATGGGCAAATTAGGTGGTATCCTACGGCTCAGCCTGAAAGGCTTTGCTTAGTCGGTATTGGAGCAGGAGCTGTGGTTTCGTCACTTCGAGTTCTATCACGGGGGCTGCAAGCAAAAAAAAAGTACGGTTGAGGCAAGTTTAAATCACATATTTATGAGCAAGGTTGAGTTTCCGGAAGTCTCAAGAGTAACTGATTTAGGGATAACATTTGAAAGTCGATTAAGCAGGCGAAGCTAGTACTCCTGTATAAAGCTGAGGACAAGGTAAGCTGTGTGAGTTTAGCTTACCTTGATTGTGTCGATGAATCGGTGACATCTCTATTATTATTTCTGAAGAAAACGCTGAGAAATAGGGAGTATGGATGCAGTGAGTTAGATGAGAAGAGGAAAAACCGAAAACGTTTGACAGAAGTAAAGCCGCGCGCAGACGAGCGACATCTTCAGTGGTTTCGACGGGATAATATTGTGGGTGATCCAGCTTGCCGCGACATGTGAATACACACGCTGCAGCTGCATTTTCTTGTACTTGCAATCTTTCAGGGTAATATTATTACAAGTTGCATAGAAAGAGAGCAGGTGAAAATAAATCTAAAGTTTATTGTTGGTTTACACGCTTGTTTATTAGTCACTGTGCATAGTGTTCAGCGACTGAATGCTTGGTACGGTCTTGTAGCTTGAAATGTACGTTTTCTGCCGGCTATCATCGTTGTAAGTTAAAGACAAATTCATTTTAAAATTTGATATTGCAGTTGCCGCCATTTAAATAAAATTATTAAGAAAAACGGTGGCTCTTTGTGTGCAATAGTGAACAGATAACAGGGAAAATTGAACGGCAAGTTGCTTTGAATTACTCAAAAGCTACGGAGAAGATTGGCCTAGATCCATGCTGCTGAATACACCCTTCGGGCAACTTTTCGCAGAGTTTGGTAGAGCATTTGTTGGCGAAATGCCATTCTCGGTAATTTTTGCTTCTCCTCTGCATTGGGCTTAGGAGATGAAAAGAGGTGGAAAAAGGTCCCAGCTAATGGCATCACTGAAGCTAAATGATCTTAAGAAATCTAGGAAAACCTAAATTGAAGGCAGAAATTTTCTTGCCAAATGTAAAAAACTTTACTAGATAAGGAGCACTGCCTGTTTATATTAAAGTCCTTTGGTCACAATACAAGTTAACATGAAAATAGATATAGAGCTACAGCATTCCAGGGAATTTCTAATGAGCATTACGCCAACCGACTCATAGAAATATGCTACTTTTTATGCTTTTATCTAATAAACTCACTAATGAGAAGCTCTGAACATGTATGCAGCTTGGGAGACATTTGAATTTCTGTTTACTAGTAGCTAGGCGAAGCGCAGAAAATTAAATTCCTGGATATGTTTACAGCCTGCATTTATTGCAGTTTGATTTCGCTGGTCTAATTGAAACTATATTTCGTTGTTTAGATTTCCACAATTTTTCTGACCTACTTCAGGTCGGCTGGAAATTTTGATGAGTTTCATCATTTAAGCGCACGTGCAAACGAAAACATATTTTTTAGGACAATGTTTTACAGCTAAAAAATCATAATGAACTTCTATAATCATCCTCAGGACTGGACACAGCTGTGTTTCTTTTTTGATATTTTCTAATTTTAAACTTAACAGAAATTCTAATTGCTCAACACAAACTGGCTACTTGTAAACATCTTAACATATTTTATGCCTATGTCTGCCTAAATATCAAATGCCAGCACTTGAGATTCATAGCAGTACCGGTACAATACCAGTTTAATAACTGAATACCTGATATAGAAAATTGACGTTTTTTACACTAGCCTCTCGGTTCACTATGAATATGATACTGCTTCTGATTAATAAATGTCTTAAATTCTTTATAACATACATTATGAGGACACCTATGATTTCGTACCCTACCAATAACCACGTAGAGATTGCGCAACCCCCTGCTTCACTGTGAACAGATTACAAGACGTGTGCCAAAACTAATATACCGCATTAATATAGCCTAACATATCCTAATCTAACATAACCGAAAGTACAAAAATACATAGGTAGCTATAAGCAAAAAAAGAATTAACTACCCGCCTCTGTTCACTTTACCCAAACAGCCATTTTAAAAAATTGCGAACTAAATACTTAGCTATGTATATTTTGTCGAACCCAAAGCGTTTGGGACCCTTAATCTTTACATGATACCAAATTTCTCTCACTGCACAGTTGTTTTTATCACCCGCGAACAAAGAGAGAGAGGTGATAATGTTTTCGTTGAAGACTTAAGTATGTATATTTGTACATATATTTATATACTGTATATATATATATATATAAATACAAAGCATCGAGCCAGGATTCGATCTAAATACATAGAGATTACCACGCCGATATACTCTACCAGTAAGCCATAGCAGCTAAAAGCAACGCAAGCGCACGAGGTGTTTGTGCTGCCCGCTGCAATCTGGCAAACATATTAAGGCAGAGCCGAACGCGTATATGAGGGAGCTCATCCGTCTACTCTGAATAGTTAATAACCTGACAGATCTGACCGTTTCTCGTCCCGTCAACACCCGGAATTATTCAGACAGGGATCATCCGTTCACCCTTGTGTTTTAATAGAAGAAATACAAACCATCGAGCCAGGACTCGATCTGGGGACCTAGAGATTACCACACCGATACTCTACCAGTAAGCCCCAGATCGAGTCCTGGCTCGTTGTTTTGTAAGTGTATTTATTCTATTAAAACACAAGGGTGGACTGATGAGCCCTGTCTGGATAATTCCGGGTGTTGACGGGACGAGAAACGGTCAGATCTGCCAGATTATTAACTATTCAGTGTAGACGGATGAGCTCCCTCATATACACGTACGGCTCTGCCTTAATATGTTTGCCAGGATGCAGCGGGCAGCTCAAGCACCTCGTGTGCTTGCGTTGCTTTTAGCTGCTGTGGCTTACTGGTAGAGTATCGGTGTGGTAATCTCTAGGTCCCCAGATCGAGTCCTGGCTCGATGCTTTGTATTTATTCTATTAAAACACAAGGGTGGACGGATCAGCCCCGATCTGGATAATTCCGTTTGTTGACTGGACGAGAAACTGTCATATATATATATNTTGAAGGCAGAAATTTTCTTGCCAAATGTAAAAAACTTTACTAGATAAGGAGCACTGCCTGTTTATATTAAAGTCCTTTGGTCACAATACAAGTTAACATGAAAATAGATATAAAGCTACAGCATTCCAGGGAATTTCTAATGAGCATTACGCCAACCGACTCATAGAAATATGCTACTTTTTATGCTTTTATCTAATAAACTCACTAATGAGAAGCTCTGAACATGCCTGCATCTTGGGAGACATTTGAATTTCTGTAAACTAGTAGCTATGCGAAGTGCAAAAAATTAAATTCCCGGATATGTTTACAACCTGCATTTATTGCAGTTTGATTTCGCTGGTCTAATTGAAACTATATTTCGTTGTTTAGAGCTCCACAATTTCTCAGACCTACTTCAGGTCGGCTGGAAATTTTTATGAGTTTCATCATTTAAGCGCACATGCAAACGAAAACATATTTTTTAGGATAATTTTTTGCAGCTAAAAAATCATAATAACTTCTACAATCATCCTCGACTGGACACAGCTGTGTTTCTTGCTTGATAGTTTCTAATTTTAAACTTAACAGAAAGTCTAATTGCCCAACACAAACTGGCTACTTGTAAACATCTTAACATATTTTTATGCCTATGTCTGCCTAAATATCAAATGCCAGCACTTGAGATTCATAGCAGTACCGGTACAATACCAGTTTAATAACTGAATACCTGATATAGAAAATTGACATTTTTTACACTAGCCTCTCGGTTCACTATGAATATGATACTGCTTCTGATTAATAAATGTCTTAAATTCTTTATAACATACATTATGAGGACACCTATGATTTTGTACCCTACCAATGCCCACGTACAGATTGCGCAACCCCCTGCTTCACTGTGAACAGATTAGAAGACATGTACCAAAACTAATGTAGCGCATTAATATAGCCTTACATATCCTAATCTAACATAACCGAAAGTACAAAAATACATAGGTAGCTATAAGCAAAAAAGAATTAACTACCCGCCTCTGTTCACTTTACCCAAACAGCCATTTTAAAAAATTGCGAACTAAAAACTTAGCTATGTATATTTTGTCGAACCCAAAGCGTTTGGGACCCTTAATCTTTACATGATACCAAATTTCTCTCACTGCACAGTTGTTTTTATCACCCGCGAACAAAGTGAGAGAGGTGATAATGTTTTCGTTGAAGACTTAAGTATGTATATTTGTATATATATTTATATACTGTATATATATAAATATAAAGCATCGAGCCAGGATTCGATCTAAATACATAGAGGTTACCACGCCAATATACTCTACCAGTAAGCCATAGCAGCTAAAAGCAACGCAAGCGCACGTGTTTGTCCTGCCCGCTGCAATCTGGCAAACATATTAAGGCAGAGCCGTACGCGCATATGAGGGAGCTCATCCGTCTACCCTAAATAGTTAATAACCTGACAGATCTGACCGTTTCTCGTCCCGTCAACACCCGAAATTATTCAGACAGGGCTCATCCGTCCACCCTTGTGTTTTAATAGAATAAATACAAACCATCGAACCAGGACTCGATCTGGGGACCTAGAGATTACCACGCCGATACTCTACCAGTAAGCCCCAGATCGAGTCCTGGCTCGGTGTTTTGTAAGTGCATTTATTCTATTAAAACACAAGGGTGGACTGATGAGCCCTGTCTGGATAATTCCGAGTGTTGACGGGACGAGAAACGGTCAGATCTGCCAGGTTATTAACTATTCAGGGTAGACGGATGAGCTCCCTCATATGCACGTACGGCTCTGCCTTAATATGTTTGACAGAATGCAGTGGGCAGCACAAGCACCTCGTGTGCTTGCGTTGCTTTTAGCTGCTGTGGCTTACTGGTAGAGTACCGGTGCGGTAATCTCTAGGTCCCCAAATCGAGTCCTGGCTCGATGCTTTGTATTTATTCAATTAAAACACAAGGGTGGACGGATCAGCCCCGATCTGGATAATTCCGTTTGTTGATATATATACACATACATATATATATATATATATATATATATAATATATATATATATGTATGTGTATATATATATATATATTTGTATGCATATTTGTCTGTCCACCCAATAAGTGGTCGAAGGAGTTGAGCAATGTTCATAAATTTTATAGGGAGTTTGGTGGGTTGACCTAGGTAGATGTGACCCATGCCAAGAAACCAGACCTAGCTGACCATAAAAAATGACGGCGTTGAATGTTCCACCACCGGGGCAAATTTGCCTCCAGCGAGGCAGATCGTCTGGAAAATGGGGCGTTCTATTTTTTCCTATGTTATTATTGAAGAGCTCATCTCTGGGAAGGAATGGGGCTGTGCCCTAGCCTCGTTCATCGAAAATGACGTCGTTGAATTTGCTCCCTACCGCGGGTGATGGTCTTACGCCACCGAGGCATTGTAGTAGTGAGCAGTCTTCAAATTTCTGTTCTGCGAAAGTCGCTCATTATAAAAGTAACGTAATTGAGGAAACCAGTTAATGATGTCTCCTACGAACTCAAGACTCTCTTGTTCAACTCGGAACTGCAAGGAAAAGCATCATCTGGGAATCTCTGAAAAACTTTCCGGCTTGCCATCCTTGGCATTATGTTTAGTACGTTTACTAATAAGTGAAATACCTATTTTCCTGCCTACAATTGCACATCGCATTTAATGTCTTCAAATCATATTAGACAAAGGTGTTGCTATTGCAGTTTATTTCGATTTTTCTCTCAAAGAAACACGCCAATGTTGTAGCACACAATTTGAAGATTCCTTCGTTACGAAGCAGCGCTAGCTTACTGCTCCCAAAAGTGAAGAGTTTAAGGAAAGACGACAAGTTGATCGTGTTTTGCTGTGGGTCAGTACGCCTATCACTTTAATTACAATACAAACAGTACAAAGAGAGCGTAACAGTAGAATATTAACTAGTAAAACCCTTCAAAACAGAAAGGTTCATGCTCACAGAAGCGGAAGTACAAATTTTATCGAAATCATCAAGAAAATCCAACTATATGATAGGTTACATTCTGACGAGAGATATCATCAAGACTACGTTTGGCAAAACTTCTGCCGTATAATGCCATCTCATTTTTCAATTAGCAGGAGGCAGCAATTTCTTATTTTCACCTTATTTCCCTCGGCAGGCAGGTATACGAAGAAGAGCAATCAGCAGGAGGGAGCGACTGAGCATTTAATTGGAATAATTAGCCAGGAATTAGCATTCAGAGATAACCGGAGGAGAAGGAGATAAGTTCCTCTTCTTGGGATTCCCAGTGAATGGAATAATGCATGCCGGGAGCCAATGGGATAATGGAATAAGGTAGACTGAAGCTGCCTGTGTTGCGAGCTTGAATCTGAAGATGGAATGGTGGAAGTTTGATACAGTAACTAGAGATGTAAAGAGGAAAAGCATACAGACATGATTAGTTTTAAAACTGAAGGGATATCTGTAATGGGATCTGAAACTTTTCTCTTCGTGTATTTAGTTGCAAGAATTGCTTTCAACTCGCATTGTTCAATTAATTGGATCTTCCTCACCAAGACTATATTTTGAAGCGCATCTTCCCTATATTTGAATGTTTAACTACGTTTTTATTATTGAGTATAGTTATAATGTTACTAACTACATCGTCCCCATTTCAGTCATTTTGACTAAGCACATTTTCCTTGTCACATATACTAAAATACAATACTCACATTTACTTAAGAGTAACAGTACCTTGTATTTACTGGTTGCTTTTTTATATCTAGAGATCTTACTGCATACACATTATTTATTATAATACTTTCTTACTCATATTTTCTTTACTTTAACTGTACCTTATATTTCACAACCTTGGTAGATCCCTTTTCCCCTGTCTGATTATTTTAGTATGCATATCTTGCTCTTTGAAGAACTTACTCATATTTTCTTTATAGTAACTAGCGGGACCCGTGGAAATTCCACGGTTGGTTAATGTTCTCACTTTGTAAAATGAAGCACTCCTAACCTACGCTACTATAACTCACTTTAATTCGACCTAATACATGTCAGCCTAACCTGCCCCATATACAGCGTCTGTCTCTNAGCGGGACCCGTGGAAATTCCACGGTTGGTTAATGTTCTCACTTTGTAAAATGAAGCACTCCTAACCTACGCTACTATAACTCACTTTAATTCGACCTAATACATGTCAGCCTAACCTGCCCCATATACAGCGTCTGTCTCTTAAACCTTACGAACTCCGTTTAACCTCAAACCTCTAAACATGGAAACATTTCTCCCTATCCTTTCCATTACGCTGCTGTGTATGCAGTTGCGGCTTGTCTAATATTCTTTTATTTAAAAACTGTTTCAACTCCGAGTCGCGACAGCTATTCCGCAACAACGAGGGCTACTTGCTCAGTTTCGGATCTCTCTGAGAATTTCTATTGAGTTTTTATTCACAAGTGTACCGATTTCGAAACGATGTGTCTTAATAGATTCAGCCGTTGTCACCCGCACAAAAACGTGTATTCCAAGAACGTGAAGCGCCCCCGTATTTCGACTTGTACCCTGGAGGCCTACCGTAGCCGTGTATACCAGACACTATAGCATCGGTGGACCTCGCTGATGTTTTACCAGCGAAGTTTTGGCCCTATTATTTCTTGATACAGCAAGACATAAACACAGCATAAAAACCAATAGACTGCAGCAACCTCATTCTTCGGAAGTACTCTTCTCATTGTTTTATTCTATATATTATTTACACGCCTTCGCTAACGTTTATTTCTCATCCTCTGAAGATATTATTATTTAGGCTTTCATATTTTTAACATTTTCATTTGTCTCATCGGTGATTTTGATGATTTTAATTCAATGTCGGGAGGCTTGACTACTTTGTACTTTATATGTGCTGTAGCTTTCCCACAAATAAAAATACAACAGACTCAGCCCCTTTTTTTCAACTTTTTATTCAGGTCGCCGAAAGCACTTTCTCTGTCAGCTCAGGGGATTTCATTAAACATCGCGCTTTCACTTCCAAATGCTTTAGAATGAAGCATTTCAGCACGGCTCGCTGCATCGTAGTCTGGATACGAATATTCCCATGTTTGGATCGTTACCTATGCGACCTCAGCAACGTAAATATTTCATGATATGGAAATCGTCACGGTATGTAGGTAAGGTACGTGCAAAAGGAACTTCATGTATTTGCTTTGAAACTGTTTGAAAATCTCAAGAGTATACGAAAAGAAGACAGATATTATTGAGCTTCCTCCCCGAGAAAAGCAAAACTTTTGGTCAGTTAAATTTGCCACAAGCTAATCGTGAAAAACGTAACCGACAGACCCATCGCCGTACGGACGGATGGACCAAGGAGCTTCTATAGAGAAGGAGGGAGCCAATAGCCTAGCCCGTTGAAGCTCAAGAGTCTCTTATGGCTGTCAGCCAGTTGTCCCATGCACCAATCGCATGTCAGTAAAGAGTCTCTTATGGNTGAAACTCAGTGCTCCCCCGTCTTTTCCACCAATGAGCGTCTCAGCCATAAGAGATCTGGTTGACTCGCTGGCAAGTCTGTAACTGGGCCACAAAGCTCCCTCCTTCTCTATTGAAGCTCCTTGGGATGGACGAATGGAGCCTCCAGCAGAATCTAATCTATTCTAATACTAAGAATGACCGTCGTGTGTTTATAAATACTAGCTGGACCCGTGAAAATTTTCACGGTGTATTAACTTTATTTTGAGTGTTTAAACAATTTCCTTCTACCGGTATGCTTGTTGTTGGATTTTAATGTAATTAGTTGCACATCTAATTTAATCGTGTTTATTTTTGCAAATCGGTAGTTGCCCTCCTGGGGGTAGTTGACTTCCCAGGGGT
>LQNS02276481.1:20199023-20212106 GCA_001587735.2 Parhyale hawaiensis | reverse complement strand
TCGACTTTTCTGAAATTTTCTTTTTACCGGGCTAAGGTACTTCATGCACTTTTCTAATAAAATGTTTTCGAATGTCTCATTGATGCTTTCACTTCCTATTGAGTTATTTAGAAGTACATCCCAGTTTACTGACTGCAGTTCTGCATTCAAGCCGTCCCAATTTATCCGTTTATCGTGTGCGTTCAAGTCCCGTAGACTGGAGATGGAGTTTATTTGAGAATTTTTCTGCAGTCTATGGGAATCGCGTTCGCCAAGCTGAGTCGTTATTTCAACATGCCTATGATCAAATAATGTTGTATCATGGATTTCAATATTTTTAATCAATTGTGCGTTATCGACGAAGAAAAGATCAAAGACATTTTCATTTCTCGTAAGTGACGAGATCATTTGGGTCAGTGAAAATTCTCCCATCATGTGCACTAGAGAGAGAGCCTGATCTTTTTCATCTCTAGTGGCCGATGTTGTTCTGGATAGTGCGAAGCTTCCAGTTTCATCTGATAAGTCTGTCGTTAGGCATTTTAAGAAGGGGAAGATGAAATCACCAGTTACATACAATTGATACTTATACTCTGGACTTCTTTTCAATGTGTGTTGATCACTTGCAACATTTCGGCAATTTTTTCGGTAGTACATTTTGGCGGTCGGTAGCACACCACGCACATCAATTTAAGTTTTTCAATATTAACAATAATACAATCACACATTCCATTAGAGAATGTTTGCTTTGTATGTGAACCAAGGTGATCGCATACGTATAATGCAACACCACCACACTTCCTGTCTTTGCGATCACTTCTATGCAATCGATAGTTTTCTATTTTGACTTCTGCATCGTTGACTTCATCATCTAGATGGGTCTCAGTAACGGCAATCAGTTTAGAACCTGCATCATTTATTATATTCTGCAGTACCATATGTTTTCTGTATTTTTTCGTTAACAGGCCTCGTATGTTTATGACGTGGATTTTGCTAAGTGTTTCATCTTTATTTGATTTCAGTTCCTGATGCTCATTCTTTTTTTGGCTGTTTGCGTTTTCTGTTGATGAGTTGTTCCAGGATCCTACCCCCCAGTTGTGTAGGATTTTCTACTCTTGGGGGAATCCAAGGTGCTCTTGCCCCCCCCACCCCCCATGTTGCATTTTTTTTCATATAAGTCTCCATGGACGAGATTTTTCCGAACAGTGTTTGTAAAAAATTTTGCATATTTTGTAAATCTCTCCTCACATCTTGATTGTACACATTTTATCACGGTTATTCGTGGTAATATCTCTTTCCACATTGTACTGGTGGTTATTTTCTCCGTACTTGTGAGTTTGTATGCGATTTGAGTTTTGCCATGGTCTCCCCGAAATTTCCCCTCGTTCAGTGTGGGTGAGCCTATGATGGGCAGTGGGAGCCGCTCGAATGATTCCTTTCAGATGTATTTCAGGACATGTGGTATCAAAACACGTGCCGTTTCTGACACAGAGGAAACATTCCTACAGGATCCATACCTCCATAAGGATAAAGGTCTTCAAGTAGTACCTTGATAGTACCAAATTTGAACGCCAAATGGTTAAACGAAGTTGAGGGTGACATCCATGAGGCAATAACAATACATCTCTGCTCTGCTTCCCGTCAAAGTGAGCTGACAACATTTCCGCCCTAGCCAAGGGCTCGGCAATGATACCACCATCGGGACTAACAAGGGGCGGTAACGAAGGTTCAGCACCGAAAACCGAACCCTTTAGCTCACTCCACCAACGATGCGAATGGTCAATACTCAGTAGAGATTCCCTGGAACGCTGCCTCTGATGTTGCTTTGCCCTCTCATACACACGCTTAGCCTCGCCCCAGCGATCTACAGAAGCCTGCCACAACGTGCGGTTGAGCAAACGCCGCCATGCCCGATAAGCCGCTTGTTTAGTTTCGAAAGCTAGCCGACACTGATTGTCAAACCACGGTTTGTCCGAGACCTGGCAAGAATAGTCCTCTTCGGGATAAACCTCTCCAACCATTAAACTACTGTGCGCAGTTCGTTCCTCTATACTTTATCGTCACCGAAGGCTCTAAAATCTTTCACGAAGCACTAGCTGTGCAACACTTGTACATACCAAGTTTCAACTTACACAGCAGACGAATATGAATTACTAATTTGCTGTTGTACTTAGTAAGTCCCAATTCACACAGCACACAAGCGCGAATTATTAAGTTTCCGTTGTACCAAATTTGAACTCACACAACGGGCCAGCGCAAATTATAAATTTTGTATTGCACCAAGTATTAACTCATACAGCAGACCGGCATGAATTGCAAATTTTCTGTCAGTCCTATTAAAGGCAGAAAAAATAGGATATAAATTGATGGCGTGTTGATTCAGTAATTATTCATAGGTCAAACTACAAGTCGTGTCCAATAATAACGAGCATCTTAGTTTTTATAAGCCAAGATCACTGAAAACGAGAGTAACAAAAATCCGGAAAAGCCTGTTCAACTACCTGATAAATAGATGATTAGTATAGACATATATAAGTATACTACATCAAGAAGATTGTTTCTCTTAATGGTTGCATAATTTTTAGTCTTTTCATCAATTGTATTGGGATTAGGTCTAAATCTGCTCTGCTATGTTGATTATATATGGTATTCTAGTGTATACCGCTACATCATTTGATATGTACTGCAATAACACTTGGAAATCGTAGATCTACTTATTCTCATAATACTACTTGAAAAAAAAGGTAGAAATAATGCCGATTTGTCGTTGCACACCTGCTTTTTTTCTCTGTACTACAATTACAAAATTCTATTCTTGCTTCTTTTTACAGGCACAAAAACTAATTTCCTCGCTCTGGCCATCCAACACGGCACAATTTAAATTAAAAATATAAACGAAGGGAGCGCGAGCTGGCAACGAACAAAGGGTATAAAGGAAACCCGAAGCACTGCTTTGATGCTCTATTTACCACGGGAAATGAAACCAAAACAAAGAAAATTCTATCTTTGTTTCCAGCTCAAAGACGTGGAACGAGCTCGTTGCCGTAGGATTTACGCATTTGTTTTGCTGATACAAAAAATTTTTGTCGTAGGATTTATGTATTTGTTTCGTGCAAGCAATACAATCTATGCCGTAGGACTTCCGCGTTTGTTTTGTTGATGTAAGACAATTTTTTCCTCGGAATTTACGCATTTGTTTTGTGAAAGCAACGCATTTCTGTCATAGGATTTACTTATTTGTTTTGCTGAAGCAAAGCAATCTTTGCCGTAGGATTTACGTATTAGTTTTGCTGAAGCACTACAACCTTTACCTTATAATTGCACAATTGCATTGGGGAAGCATCACAATTTTACCGTGCAATTAGCGGTTTTTTTCGCTACAATCAAACAAGTTTTGTTGTAGAATTTATTCCTTACTATACAGGGCTGACGACTTTGTATTGCACTGAGACTTGCGGCTTCCAGCACTCTATTTTTTCAAAAAAATGGATTTGCTACGAGGGTCGTTCAATAAGCAATGCCGCTGGCCCTCCTCGCATAGCAGTAGAACAAAGAAACCTGGTATATTCATGAGTTTCGTTCTATAGGAACCACCCAGAGTTACACATTTCTCCCATTGTTTGATGCAGCTCTTGAATCAGTTTTATAGAACAACCCAGGTTGGTCCTTCAACCTCAACGTAACTTCAGAAGTCGATGACGCATCATCTGGGTACCGTTTTCCTTTCAAAAGCACCTCCATGGCTGTGAAGAGTGAAAATCAGACGGCACAAGGTCAGGAGAGTAGGGAGGATGGGCGCAATTTCATAGCCAAACATCAGTGTTTTTAATACGGCGACAATTCAGTTGTGTGTCGGAGCGTTGTCTGACAGGAGGACACCTTAGCTGATCTTGCTCTGCCTTTTGATTTTGATAGCTTTTCTCAACTTCCTTAAAAATAACGCATAATCGGCTGTTCTAAATGTATCCTTTGCAGGGAAATCTGTCATCACTACTCCGTCCTGGTCTCAGAAGACAGTGAGCATGACCTTGCCAGCAGAAAGCTGCACCCTTGCGTTCTTTGGAGGTAGTTGAGTCCAAGTGCTTCCACTGCATTGACCGGGCTTTGGTCTCTGGATCATAGGGAAAGACCCAGGTTTCATCCTGTGTAATCAGTCTTTCGAAAAACGTTGAATCATCACAGTTCCAAATTCATCCTCGAGCTCTCGGCGCAGTTTCGCTTCTGGGAAATTGCCAGGAGCCTGGGGAATTCATCTGGTAGACACCTTAAGCATATGCAAATTGCCATAATGATAGTTTCCACAGAACCTGTACTAATCTTGGTCTTTTAGGCTATTTAACGAATAGTCATGCGTCGATCCTCAAGAATGGCAGCCTCAGCTTGACTGACAGATGCCTCATCAATGCCATATGGGGGAGAGGGGTGAGAAGGCGACCAGGCCCATAAGTTTCTTTCATTTCATCAAAAGTTTCCTATGGTGTGCGCCCTTTCAAATACAATAACCGGATCACTGTGCGACACTGAACACGCTCCATTTCACACCCGATTCATTTCAAACACCCATAGAATAGAAATCGCTCTTAGTTCAGAGCTGTAATTTGCCACGTAACGCATAGAGATATATATCAATGGACATGCAAACTGGGCATGCAAAATTTCAATGAACGCCTGTCGTACAAAATATTCCGCGCTACCATGCGCCTGATAACTGCGACTGCTGTAGGTTTATTTACATGCGTTAGCACAAAGTGAACATAACAGACAAGTGCGTACTGTGCCATGATCATATGACCAATACAAAGCAGCACTCGACGTCACAACCCCTTACAGTCAATAAAATGAGTCGATCTTTTCTTGATTGGAAATAGGCAGCAACGCGATTATCCGCAACGGGTTGTGATATAAAGCGTTCTTTTGTTTTGGTCACGTGGGAGTGCACTGTTTTTTATAGTTTACTGTTTCTGTAGTAGTTTACTGTTTTCTGTGCTATTTATCTTGGCTTCAACATATTGTGTTTTAACTTAGACTGACACGCATATATTATTGCCATAGACTCACAGAAAAAAGTTCCATTTTGTTCAATGCAACAAATCTGGTTTACGTTCAAGTGTTTGTATCAATAATTGACCCTTTCAGGGACACAAATGTATAGACAACAGTTTGGAACTCTATGAGTTAGTTGATGCCAGGCAACAATTTATTTGTTCGGCTCTCAGTAAGTGACTGTTGTCGCCCGAAGTTGTGCTGTGGGCTGCGGGTTCCCCGAGAGCCCTATAGTTGCCTGTCTTTCGTGATAATTCATCAGACGCGCGCGTAGGAATAAACTAGCAATGACCAGTCGGGAGTTGACTCTACACTCCTACCAAGGCGACCTGGCGGTAAGTTGATAAAACTCCTATAAAATCCTTTCCGTTCAACATAGCAGCTGCAAACAACAACAACAAACTATACTTGGAAAGAGGGCACGAACACATCAGCACTGGCCAATAGGGTTGCCCATTTTTGGGCAAGGAATCCAAATATTAGGTGGGGGTTGTTTTTCCAATTATTTGGTCCATTCTGACTTCATCGGTGGAAAAATAAATGAAATGGAACAATTTTTAGGGATCACGAATAAAAAACGTGATTTTTCGCAAAAAAAACACAAATTTGAACTATTTAACACATAAACAGCCTGTATATGACATGAGTGGTCTAAGTTACTGTTAGGACCGTATATAACCAGGCTTTTGACATATATCTGACGCCCAGTTCAAAGGATTGCGCCAGCGATTTGATTGTCAGAGCAAGAACAGACTTGTGTGTGCTCTGTACGGCTCCAGCCATAATAATAAATGCAGAACATATCGCATAATCTCAGCTTCTGATTATTTACCCTCTGATGGGTTGCTCCCATGCTCAATGTGTTCTTTTTATTATTTGCTATGTTTTCATTTCCTTCATGAGATAATTTTCTTTTCACAGATTCGATTAGTTAGCATAAAAATTTAAAAATGAGTGAATCGCGGTCAAAGAATGGGCCAGAGACGACTACCGAGATGCTCCGGAAATGACACTCCCCATCCTCAGTACTGAACTTCCCCGCAGCACGCGGTTTCCCCCATCCTGGAGCATGTCACCACGCCCGCTGGATGACGAAGATCAACTACCATTTGAAGTTCTACGTTTTTGTGTACCAGCTAGAGCCCAATGGGGATTTTTACGTCAAGCTGAGAAGGATGGAGACCATCATGTTTCTGCGGTACACATCCCCGTGGTTGAAGTCACCCGTAGCAAAAGATGCCCCTGTTAATGACCTGCAGTTTCATTATGAACACCTCCGCTACATGGCCGTGGATGTGGGGGAGCTGATGCGGGTCTAGCGACGGTGACTCGCCACCTGTGGTATCTTAGACCACAGACGGTCGTGCTGTCGCTCTGCAGTGAGAAGCTGAGTGCAGCAGAGAAAGAGGAGATGGCGACGAAGCTGCGTTTAATGGAGGCGACAGATGGCTACAATAACAACATTGTCTTCCAACAACTGGTTGGCCTCATCAACGAGTACTCCTGTATGCTCTTCAACGAGCGTGATGTATGTATCACAGCGTCGCTGATGTTACCGGTGGAACGGTGGGAGGAGGACGAGGAGTTCATGAAGTTCGAGGATTTGATATGACGCATTTCGGTTGAGAATGACGTGGCTGAAAGAGATATCAAGCGGGTGCAAAACTTCCTAGGCTCGGTCACAAACGACGATCAGTGACCCGGCCAAGCATTGTCTACCGACCCGACAGGGAAGGGGGGGGGGGGGGAATTAAAGCAGGTTTTCTTCATCTACACGTTTACTTGGATTGGCTTGACATTGCGTAGCTAGCAGTCAGTTTGTGCTAACCGACATGAAATCTGCGAACAAACACTACAATCTGTCGCAGTTTTACAACTCTTAGAATAATAGTAGAAATTAGCACACACTTCATAATAAGAAATACTGGAGGCGCATATGATATGGCAAACGACAAATATAATCTGCAGCGCAGTTGCAATATTTGCAGCGAGTACGCTGCTGGTTCTCCGTACACATAGGGATTTAGGAGAATATTATAAGCTACATAGGCTAATTATGAAGAGAATTTATGAACCTAATAGCTACCGGTCAATTGATGAGAAAAAAAGACGTTAGTCGGTAGCTAGAAAAGGTGCCACACAGGAGCGAGCCAGAGGGTGGCATAGCCTACATATTGACATTACCAGATAGCTGAGTATGACAAATATTCAGATAGCTTAGCGAGGGATTTCACAACATTAATCTATTTTTGGCACTAAATGTGGCGACACATAAGTGGAAAAGTCATAATCTTGGCGATGCATTACAAACCCCCCTACAGTCAGGCGAATTGCAATCTTGGGGTTATCATTGTACTGCCTACAAGAATTGTTATAGACACATAAGGTATGTGACCTACCTAAGATATTTAGGCCTTGGACTATAGCTTATCAAAAAGCACGTCATAATGTAAGGAACACAAGAATCAGCAGTCAATCAAGACTTCATTATATGCATAACTACCTAGCATTTAAAGCACGAACAGGCACTATATAGTTATGACCGGCATTGTCACCACACAGACCTGAATTGATAGTAAAATGCCTGCAGTATTTATATATATATAAATATATATATATAGCTAGCTAATTCACTGAAGCTACTACACTTTAAAATCGATAGCTAGTTAGTTGAAAAAATATAGGCAGGCTTGTGGCACGGTTAAGTAACGAAGGCATATGAGAATAAAGACGAGTTACACCGTGACGGCTCTTACACAATGAGGTTGATATAGGCTCCACACAACAACATTTTCACAACACAACTTTTGTTTTAACTTGTTACAAATATCTACATAGATAGCTACCTCATTATTGAAGTTTCTGCGGTTTTTGATAAGAGAATGAGGTTCCTTTTAGCTCATATCGAGCAGTAAACAACGCCGAGCGGCGACTCAAAACAACAAACAAGTGATTTTAGTATACGTCTGAATGTTCACGACGGACGTACGCAGCGTCGCTGCGTTTTAGATTTTAATTAGAAACATATAAAGGATCTACAGATCGGCTTTAGTAGATTTATTTATTGCTTTGCAGCACATCAGCAATTGCAGGATGAGATGCTGCTCTTTGGAAGACAGAAAACAATTCAGAAGCCGCATCAAGTCGGCTCTGATGAAGCAGTGAAGGTTTGGTGCTGTGGCCTGACTGAAGCCGCTGTATATCGGATTAGTAATTCGTGGTCCTAGAAGAAATTGGCACCCAGGAATGGAGATTTTGTGCACAATTTTGCGCTGATGCTGGGAAATATTTATCGTTGCCGTGAGCACAGCGTTTGCTTAATTAAATATCTATCCAAGTGAAGTGCACTAAGTGAGTGCAGTGATGTATGGTTTATCCTCCAACAAATACAGTGAAATCTGACCAGCATATTGGGGCCAGCCTTTTGTTATGAGCTGCCATCAACTGAAACGTTAAAAATCACTTTTTCAATGAACGAAACTTGAAGAAATGAATGCTACCACGGCCAGGCTGATGCTACGATAGCGGAACAAGCCCTGTCGTATTTTAATCAACATTAAGAGGTGGACTCGTTATTGTAGTAAATATAAACTGCTAAATCCTTTCAGCTGCCCTATGATCATCAAAGCTGAGCATGCGACCAGAATGGGTGTGAAGAGCAAAGCAGATAGCTCTTCTGGCCGGCAAATAGGGTTAAGTCACGTGATTATTCATCACTAGAACAAAAAGTACAATATTAAGCCATTTTTCGTAAATATACAATTTTTAAAATTCAATTCGCGACCACTATAACTTCTCAGATTTCATTAATTTTGCCACAGATGTAATCAGGAGTAACAAAGCATTGGGAAAAAACACCTCCACCCACAATTTTCAAAAATTGGGGAAAATGGGTCACCCTACTGGCCAATGGTAGAGTGTAAAATTAATTTTAGGTTATTTTGGTGTCCTAAAACTGTTATTGTTCTCTACCGTTGACATCTAGCTACGAATTAGTGTTTTTTGCCGATAAGCAAATTTCTCTCACTGCTACGAACAGTGTAACTTTGTTTGTTGGTGGCAACGCACATGGAAGAAAATACATGGGTACTCTCAGCCTTCACTTACAGACACGAATTGCATAAACAGTTTTTTTCTCACACATGAGCAAAGATAATGCAAAAGAAAGTTATAACAGTTTGCTGCGATCGTACAGAGAATTGCCAGTGACTCAAGCTTACCCCTCCACTGTGTGATCCAGGAACACTTTCATCATAACTAATCTGACCAGGGGGAGGAGGCTGTAATAATCTTTATAATACAAATTGCAACCGGATCTCAGTCATTATTATACAAACAGGACCACATATGGGCCTACCGCACCTCGCGTAACACATCATCAAAAACCCCAAGCGGCTAAAGGAAGAGGAACAGTAAGAAGTCAGTGTGGAAGATAAATCAGCTCAGGTCTGAGTGCAACGACAAGGAAGCCTAAAAAAGTAGCAGGTAAAACACAACGTGGCAGATGAGCTTTAATGTCGACAGCTGCTCAGTAATGCACGTAGGGCTGGTAAACCTTTCAACTTCATTGAAAATGAGTGGGACGGAATTGGCTCCTGCCACCCAACAACGTGACTTGGGAATCACTATCAAAAACAAACTACAACGCAGTCAGCAAGTTGACAAGAGTGTGAAAATGGCAAGCAGAGTACTGGGATTGAACACCAGAAATTTTGAATACAAGTCCAAAGACATCATCATTCCTTTGTACAAGGCGTCAGTGCGGCCACACTTAGAATTTGCTGATCAATTTTGGTCGCCACATCTGTGTAAGGATATCGGTAACATGGAAAGAGTCCAACGCAGAGCAACGAAACTGATACCTCAACGGAGAAACAAGCCGTATGAATGTCACCTAAAAGAACTGTGTCTGATCTCTCTCGAGCAAAGACGACTCAGGAGGCAACTAATAGAAACATTCAAGTACTTGAAAGGCTTCAACGACGTACCTGCAACGGGACTCTTTGAAAGACACCTTAATGATCGCTTGCAAAACAACGGTCAAAAATTCAAGCATAAAGCTCGAAAAACGACCTTAAGTCAGCAGTTCTTCCCGTATTTCATAGTCAGCATTTGGAATAGGCTCCCTTCCGACGATTTTAGTGCGGAATCAGTTACCGCGTTTAAAAATCGTTTTGACCTACATTGGGAGAGATATCCCCCACAGCTAAGAATTCATCCTCCAGGAGTCGCACTCTTAAGGGCCAAAGCTTCTGAGGCTACCTTAATCGGTCTTCTTTTTTCTTCCGCTCCAACTACACAGTCTGACATCCTTAACTCCGCATATTAGCGGCTATTGATCGTGCTTTCGTGCATTCATGATCTTCTCTTTTGCAGAGTTTCTTCTCCCTCCTCTTTTTTGCTTCTCTTTTCTCCAGTCCTCTATATCCTACTAACATAATGGCAATAGCTCATAGAGGGCCGGGGTGTAAGTTTCGATGTCTCTGTGAGCATAGGCCTGTTGATCCGTCTACTGCCGCCGATCTAAACTAATCTGAATGACGTCACAACAACGAGTCGATGTAGTTGGGGATCGGACCTCAGGCCTCTGTTGATTCAGTTCTTAATCCTAACCAAAAATATAAGCAGTGTTACATTCCTGGCGCGAGAGAAACCATAGGAATAGTTATTGCTCGAGCTTTCTGTACAGTACGGCGTATCATTTTACTGTTTCGTGTATGGGTGCAACTCATGTGGCTGGCCGAGCAGGAGATTCAATGAAGTAAGTCGAAAAAATACCGTGATATGTTCAAATATGTTTTGTGAAGAGCACTTGAACTGAACATGAAGTGGAAATCAGGATTCACTTCAAAGAAGTTAAATCAGGGCGCCATACCGGCCCAAATCTTGCCTCTGGTGCTGTCAAAGTTACCACCTCCCTCCACTGCAATTTTCTATTGATGATAGTTTATTGTTCGATTAGTATGTAGTCTCTTCATTTATTTATGTGCTTAAGGGATGAAATTCACAATTGACGACAATTATTGGGAGTGAAATTCAATAAAATACTCATGGGCTGCTCAGCCGTAGTGTTCGTCGCTAGTGACGTCATTGATGACGTCACTTTTTGATGCTAGTTTCTCGTGAGTTCTCCCGTTACGCTCCCTGTGTACTGGACACGCCTAACCCGCGATACCCGAATTTTAGACTTAAAAAAGTCTAAGCTGTAAAAATTAGACTCCTATGCATATAGCCTGACCTAACTAACCTCACCTGCCCTGATATCACGTAACCTTACCTAAGCACAACTAATCTAACCTCACCAAGCCCAACCTCACCTAACCTAACCTCACCTTACCTAAGCTCACCTTAACCTAAGCTCACTTAACCTAAGCTCACTTTGCTAAATCGAACTTAACTTAACCTCACATAACCTATTTAAGGGGTTCTTGCGACCCACTTTCGCACGTACAAATGTTAGTTCAAATTTTGCTAAGCACAATATCATTTAGTATACTTAAATAGGCTGTATTCAAATAAATGATTGGAGCTCTCAAATATAATTACAAGAGAAAGCGGGGCTTTTTTCCTACAGTGGCTTTTTTCCACCCGGGGCTTTTTTCAGGATACCAATGGCTACAGCTTTCCAGCCATTCCCCGCACATACAACTTGATGTGAGTCGATTCCCGCATGTCCACCAGCACACAACAATATATTATTTTTTGCAGTGTAATACCTAGAACATTTTCAATTAAGACTTCAAATAGCATACATTGTAGTACATATGTGTAGCCAGTCGGCCAGTTTCAGCCATGCTGGAAATTTGAGCTTCTTTGTCGAGACTTTTCGTATCTTCCTTCTAATAAACCTCCTTGGTCACTTCGCCATCAAAGCGTTGTTCAACTAGCGATTTTTAATCGTCGGTCAGCCGATAGAGTTTTTGATAATACCCACAACCTTGTGACAAAATTTCGAGCTTTGGCCAACCTGCGTGTGAAGGACAGATACGCCCATAGACAGACAGGCAGTCAACAGAACATCCTCGTGAATGCTCTTCGAGCTGTAATAATAGCAGTAGGCAGTAAAGAGCACCCTCCATTAAGCAAGAGCTTACATTTTACAATTAACCACAATTAAGCTTTTCAATTCCTGAAAGAAACCACCCAAAGAGTAATTAATACTTTTTGTCAAGCGAACACTTTCGAAGTAACTATGCACATCCATCCAATCTTTGCGAAAATCTAAAAAAAAAATAAAATAAAAGCAATGAGTATAAACCAGCACACTGAAATTGACAAGTAAGAAACAGCACTATCCTCGAAAGTAACAACTCCTAAGAATCAACGAGTGCTGTCTTTCAAACTACCACAATGAAAATAATTGATAAGCGAGGCCGAATTCATCCAATCCTTGATAAAACGCACCAGTAATGAAAATTAACTTTTACTTTGCGTTAGTCATCCGAAGTAAGCCAAGACTAATAAATTTTTAGAGTAACCGCGCAGAAATAGAATGAATACCTACATCCTTCAAGCCAGCGCATTCAAATAAACTTCTCGCAATCTATTCAATCCTTGGAAGTAACCACTCCATTGGAGAAATGAACGTCTTCCTTCAAGATGACTTGCCAGAATTAAGGCGGAAATAAGAGAATTCTCCTCTATTTCTCGCAAGTAACCTCCTCTCCACTGAGCTGAATGCAAATCACGTCATCTCCAACTATTCTGCCAAATGTAGCAAGTTTCTGAAGTTCCATAAAGCCTTTCCTGATTGGATCAACTCCCTCCAGCAGTGCAAACAGCACGCGACCTTTCTGATTGCTTGGAAGCTTCCCCGCTCAGTCTCATACCGGCCCGGCATCGAAGCAAGAATTTTAGGGATATCTGTTCTGGAGATTGACCCGAAGAATATTGGCTTTATTAAATTGCTGGCTCTAATTCTGGAGTAACCGAGCTAGAAAACATGAGACGTCGAAGTCTTGATTATAAGCTATGGAAGCTGCAGCGTTTACTACAGGCCAGGTTTTAGTGCATGGTTGATTGCTCCTCTAGATTTGGAACAATCGGAATACACTAAGCGAGGTC
>LQNS02276481.1:20129573-20159505 GCA_001587735.2 Parhyale hawaiensis | reverse complement strand
TTCTTTCTTTCTTTCTTTCTTTCTTTCTTTCTTTCTTTCTTTCTTTCTTTCTTTCTTTCTTTCTTTCTTTCTTTCTTTCTTTCTTTCTTTCTTTCTTTCTTTCTTTCTTTCTTTCTTTCTAACCAGGAAGACAAGTAAATCTCCTGTACAGAGAAAAACAACCGAGTGTAACAAAAAAATTATCAAGGAAAGCGAACAGCTACACCGACAGTTTGCATCAGACGTTTTTGGGTCGAGGAAAAACTCTAAAAGACGGCAACAACAATGCCGGTTTCCATCAGTGATATTTAGAGTCGGGGAGGAGAAAACCTCTATATAGCGGGAGTCCCTAAGGGCTGGAACCTAATGGCGCTTGTGACCTCCTTAAGGACAATTGCCTTGCAAGGGACTGTAGAGGACAAACTTTAAATGACTTTTGTAGCAAATACCACGCTCTGTAGCACCCACAGTGGCGAATGCATGCAGAATTTTGGCCTTGAAACTTAGAGAATGTGCTTCACTATTCTTGTTAAAAGTTTCGAGCTTGCTGGACCGTTTCTATCAAAGGTCGTGAATATACTTAGCTGATTCCGTCAAACGTGGCGAGTTTGCTTGATTAAATCCAACAAAAATTTGTAAGTGGGTATGATTAACTTCGTCAAAGGTCTTGAGTTTGCTTTGACCAAATTCTTCAAAAGTTACGAGTTTTCTAGTGTAATTAGGACTAATGTTTTGAGTTTTCATGATCAATTCCATCGACAGTCGTGAGGGGTTTTCTCGTCTGGTTTGGTCGAATGTCACTCATTTAGGTGACGGAATTTTCACTGACCTTGCCCACAGCGCAACTTTTTTGAACATCGCTCCACCAGAATCGAAATTAAAGCCAGTCAAAATTAAAATACACATTCGAAGCACTGCAATTGACGTTTGCCATGATAAAGTAATAGCCGTGACAGCGAGTTTTTGACCAAATTAATGATAGTTTAGTAATGTGCAGGCCGAAGCCCTTTTTCGACAACGTGATCGGAAAAGTTTCCATAAACGTTTACGCTTCGCAGTTTGTTAGCTTGCAGGCAGGGAACTTAAAATCGTCAAATGTCGACGGTCTGGTTGACTGATGACGACAAACACCAGGAGTTAGTTCGACAAATTTGGTCAAGTGTCGCTGGTTTTCTTTACTAAGAGGTCATATGTCAAGAATTAGTATGATTAATCTTTTCAAGCGTAACGAGTTGGCATTATTAATGATGCAAACTATTATTTCACTAATTCTGTAAATCATTTTTAATTTGGTTTACTTATAACGTCAGTGATTACTTCAAATAATGCCGCCTAGCGTCGCGAGTTTAGCTTTGCTAAGGAGTTCAAATATTAGGAGCTAGGTTCATTAATTAAGTTAAATGCCAAGGGCTTTTTTTACTAATGGCATCAAATGTCATGCGTTAATTTGACGAGTCCCATCAAGCGTTGCAACCTTAGCTAATACCGTCATACATCTCCTTGCTATCCATCACAAAGTAAGCACGGGCGTACAATATTCAGTTCTTTGCTTCGGGGACATTGTCTTTCTTTAAATCATTTACTAGCATCCAAAGCTCAACGCTTCGTCAACAATTTATTCATGAAGGCACTCGAGCAGTGCGATGTCTATTTAATTCTTCAATATTGCACTAGCATCAAGCAACGCTGTGCTTTTAATTTTAATTCCTAAACTAACTTCTTATTTAAATATATTACTTTTAAATAAATATCAAGTGATAAGATGATTCTTGGATCAAACGCTAACTTAAATTTTATGAACGCTGTCTTGTTGAACTATGAACCAGTGCTCAAGAGGGTTTTTTTTAATCAAATTTATCACCCGTGACCGATGTGAGAGAGGTGATAATGTTTTCGTTGCAGATTTAAGTATGCATACATATTCGTGTATTTGAGCTACAGCCCTTCACTGATACAGGTTTGGTTAAAAAAACACCCTGCATTTCTTAGTTAAAATATCTTTACTTCATTTCTCTAAAAGGCGAATCTTCCCAGTGGTTGGTAGTTCTGTGCGGTGTATCAGCTGTAGAAAGTTGAGGGAGTCCATATCTTCACAACGCGTTTCGACCATTTCCTATGGTCATCATCGACATTGGCTGGGTTAATGCAAGCAGAGGGCAGGCCGACGGAGAGGTGCAGACGTAGCGTAAACGGTGATATGGGCGTGTAGACTGACTGGAAGCGATTTGGCGACCTCTAGATAAAAATGTTCCGGCGTACTTTGCTGTTGGACTCAGAAGCTGATTGGTCATTTGGGTTGTTGCTCAACCGATCAAGCAGTTAGTTTTCGGGTTCTCCGTGTAGTTTCAGCGTTCGGCATAATCCAGCAGTTTGGGCGTTGATTGTGGGTTTCAATGATATGATTGCTAGTGCTTCCATGAGTTGTAGTGTTTGGTAGTCGGAGTTCCGATGAAGTATCTTCGTGCCAGCTACAGTTAAGCATAGATCTTGTCAGGGCTGTGTTGTGCTGCTGCTGGGTGTGTGCCTTTGGTGCATCGTGCGCCAAATGAAGTGTAAGGCTACGCGCACACCAAACGCGGGATATTCTATTGTCTACTGTCTCAGGGATGAAAATCCTTCAGCCGAATGCGTAAGCATACGAATATTCTATGAAGAAAATTCTCCCAGACTTTTAGCAAATTCAGTATGTATATGTATAACAGGAGAAAATTCTTTTGAATTAAAGAATATGCTTCAAAACCTAAAGATATCTGTTCAGTTGTCCTCGTGTAGTTCGTAATGATATAGTGGGAGTTGTATTTCTTTTGTTTGTTTATTCCACATGTGTACGTACATAATGGTAGCAATTTATGAATGTTAAAAAACTTAAGTATATAACCCACGTCGCTCAGACCATGTCCATGACTACAAACGTATTTTCCGACTTGAAGAGAATTATGTAGCTACATCAGATTGTAGACAGCCTGGTAGTAGTCTGGAGGATGATGAGACCAGCGGAAGAGCATTACCTACAAAAATGCGACAAGAAGCATTCGTAATAGCAATGACACACGCTAGTTAAAAGAACTAGTATCGTCATCTTTTCGTCCGAACGTTATGTTGAACTCTTGCAAACGCAGCTTTCAGGTAGCCAAAAAAATGGTGTAAAAATATTTATCGTCAGTTCAGTTTCCTCCGCAAGTGCCGTTAATTAACTTTCGGACACATCATTACATTTGGAAGGATTTATAACTCAAAATTCTTTGCAAGTGTGTGCTATTTTTAAATGGGTACATCGACACATTCGGACGAAATGATTACTTTTGACTAGCGTTTGCCGTGGCCATATAATATGT
Organism: Parhyale hawaiensis; assembly: GCA_001587735.2. Lineage (NCBI taxonomy): Eukaryota > Metazoa > Arthropoda > Malacostraca > Amphipoda > Hyalidae > Parhyale > Parhyale hawaiensis. Next base: position 20,156,191 of record LQNS02276481.1, on the reverse strand, counting down.
GGCCGATCCAGGGTTTCATTCGGAGTTGGTGAAGACTTAGAAACTGATCATGGTGGCCAACTCGAAATTGATAGTTAAACCCAAAATATAAATTATTAAATACTAGGTCCAGTAATGAACTTCACCACAAATTGAATGAAATGTGCAAGCAGTGTTGCCAAATCAATGGCAGTTTTCATATTCAATTCCAATTTTAGGTGGTAGTTAATCTTTACCTACAATTTAAGTAATTACCTCTTATAGCAGTTTAATACAAAGCATGCTAAAAACATTAATCTTCGCTTTTGCTCTCTTTTTCATGAAGAAAATAACAAGTTTTTATGCATACCAACAATAAAGAGAATGGTATCTTCTATGAAAGATTTGCTTTTTCCTATTTCTAGAAAAAATAAACATTCATTATTTATACATTCGAGAAAATATCAGATTGAGAGGTGCAGGGAGACGACTAGCCAGACGTCTAGCACGGCCATGGCAGGGAGGTGCGCACAACCACCTCAAACGGCGTCAGGTCGGATACTGCCTTCTCATCCTGACAATCTGACATCGTGCCGTTCCTGCGGCGTGAAACCATCTTCGGAGACGGTTGTTGCATTTTCTTCATTGTTTCCTGCCATCTTTTGCCTCTCTGTGTGAGCGGTTCGATAGGAAGAGCATGTATCCCGACTCACTCCTGCCAGCTCGCCTGCCATCTTCTCGTCAAACTTCTTTAGGTGAGTGCGTAGCCTTAGTCCACGGGAAAGCGTTGTAGTAGTCATGCCGATGTAAGAGCATTTTTGAAGCTCACGGTCTCCAATCTGGCAGTAGTACTCGCACACGACATTTGTCTCCTTCAACGGAAACCGGTTAGTGGCGGTGTTTTTCCTAATTATGAATGAACGGATGGTTGGATTCTTGTAGTATATTAGTAACCGAAGTTTGTCTTCTCTGTTGATGCATGTGGTGCTGTTCTTGATAATTTGCTGCAGTATTCGTTCGTTGGTTTTGTGTGCTGGAGATATTTGATTCTGATAGTATACTGTATGGATGGTTGTTGAGCTGGTTACAGTGTTGCCTTTGTCGATTGCGTTGTTGACATAGCGCTTGAGAATTTCGTCGAATGAAGAATTGGAGTAACCGTTGTTAATAAGGGTCTGCTTAAGTGATTTAACTGCTTGCTCAAAGAGATTCCAAAAAGAAGAAGTTTTGTAGCATCGGTGAATTATTGCTCAGATGGTACCTTCTTTGTAGCCCTGAGGACATTCGCTGCTTGCATTGAGCAAGCCAGCAGTAGCTTCTCCAACAATTTACTGTCACATGAAGGCGATGCGAGTTCCTCGTGGGAGTATGCAGGGTTGCATTTTATATTTATGGTTGTGTGAACAGGGACGTTGGTAAAGAGCGATTTCATATCTAAGGATGCCATTACCCCGCCCGGTTGTGTTGCTCGGAGAATTTGAAGGAAGTCATTCGTATAGCTGATGATCCGATGATGTACTAGCTCGGCAGATAAGGCGTGATGAGCTTGTTAAGTTGTTTTGCCGTTCTATGTGTGGGCGTTGGGACCTGTGAAATTATAGGTCTTAATTGATTTCCAGGTTTGTGCGTCTTCACGGTGCCATAGATGCATCCCGGTGCGAACTCCCAGTTATGGGTTGCAGTATTTTGGTTAATTATCCCTAGTTGACGGCCCCGATCAGTTTGTCAACGTCTCTTTTTAAATTTGTAGTAGGATCTCTTGTAATACACTGAAATTTTCTTTGATCTTAGAGAATATCACCTAATTTGTGTTGGTAAACATCCTTGTTCAAAATGACAAACGTGTTGACTTTGACTGCTCTTCTGATGGTAATAGATGGATGTTCCTTCAGTTGCTTGGCGATGGTTCGCAGGTCTGAGTTTAGAATGAGAGTAGTCTCGCTGTCTGGGGCTCTCTGCTCGCGATTGGTCTCGTATGTCGTCATTGAGAGTGATAATGTTCTGGCTTTGTAATCGTAGCAGAGACTCGTAGAGTATTTCCAGCTCCATTGCTTTTTTTGAGTTTGCAAAATTTTGGCTTGTGATACAGTTGATGCCGAAGGACAGGAGCGCTTCTGGGTGTCCTGTGAGCTGTAAGAGCATTTTTGAGGCTCTCAGTCCCCAACAACCAACCGAAATACTGCCACCCATAACTGGAGAGTTCGCACCGGGATAGCTCTATGGCACCGATGAGACGCACAAACCTGGAAATCCATTAAGACCTATTATTTCGCAGGTCCCAACCCCCACACATAGAACTGCGAAACAACTTAACAAGCTCATCACGCCTTATCTGCAGAGCAAGTACATCATCAGCTATACGGATAACTCCTGACAAATTCTCCGAGCAACATAACCCGGCGGTGTAATGGCATCCTTAGACGCGAAATCGCTCTTTACCAACGTCCCTGTTCACGAAACCATAAACATAAAATGCAACCCTGTACTGGCGATCCTCCATTAATGCGACATCCGCTCATGCGATCACCTATTAATTCGGTTAAAATTTTATTCCCGATATTCTGGGTATGCGACGCTGAATCCCTTTACGCGGTACCATAACGCAACTTTCCTGTTCTGGCACTTTGAGCCGGTTACTTCCCAGAAGAGGCATCACAATTTGTATTTGTGTGCAAAATGAACCCTGCAGCTGTGAATAATCTAAAACGAGTAGGAATAAACCAAGTATCAAAGAGAAGATAAACATTTCAAATGAACGGGATACAAGTAAAAAGTGTTAGAAGTTACNTGAGGTAATTTGCGAAACAGCATGGAATGTTCTCTTTGCATCATTATGGGATGTGCGATGTGTAGGGAATGTCAAGATTGTTCAGGGGATGTTCCACTTATATTTTCATGTTGCCTGGGTACAAAGTTCGTTAGCATGTTTGAAAGCACAGTTGGAGCAATGAAAAGGTGAAGGTGAAGGTAAAGGTAACGTCAACTTAGACCACACCCTCACCTGGGAGAGCCACATGCACTGGTTTGTGCCGAGGGTTTAGGCCCACTGGCNGTTCGTTAGCATGTTTGAAAGCACAGTTGGAGCAATGAAAAGGTGAAGGTGAAGGTAAAGGTAACGTCAACTTAGACCACACCCTCACCTGGGAGAGCCACATGCACTGGTTTGTGCCGAGGGTTTAGGCCCACTGGCCCCAGATGAGTAAGTGTAGTCGCAGTCACCTTCGGGTCACCAAGAACTATGGCGCCAATTTCACGGAAAGAACAACCCGAGAGCCCCCACCCCCGTCATTTCTGAGCTTTAATGTTGACAAATGCTCAGTAATGCACGTAGGGGTAGTGAACTCTTCAACTCCATTGAAAATGAATGGGACAGAATTGGCTCCTGTCACCTAACAACGTGACTTGGGAATCACTATTACAAACAAACTACTGCACAGTCAACAAGTTGACATGAGTGTGAAAATGGCAAGCAGAGTACTCGGATTCATCACCAGAAATTTTGAATATAAGTCCAAGGACATCATCGTTCCCCTGTACAAGGCACTAGTGCGGCCACACTTAGNCGCCAAATCTGTGCAAAGATATCGATAACATGGAAAGAGTCCAACGCAGAGCAACGAAATTGATACCTCAGCTGCGAAACAAGCCGTATGAATGTCGCCTAAAGGAACTGGGTCTGATCTCTCGCGAGCAAAGACGACTCAGAGGGCAAGTAATAGAAACATTGAAGTATTTAGATGGCTTCAACGACGTATCTGCAACGGCACTCTTGGAAAGAGATCTAAATGATCGCTTGCGAAACAACGGTCAAAAACTCAAGCACAAATCTCGAAGAACTACCTTAAGTCAGCAGTTCTTTCCGTATTTTATAGTCAGCATTTGGAATATACTCCCTTCCGGCGTTGTTAGTGCGATTCAGTCAACGCATTTAAAAATCGTCTTGACTTACGTTGGGAGAGACATCCCCCACAACTAAGGATTCCTCCTCCAGGAGTCGCACACTCTTAACAGCTAAAGCCTCAGGGGCTTCCTAAATCCGTTTTCTTCTCTCTTCCGCTCCAAATACACTGCCTGACATCTTTACCTCCGCATATCAGCGGCTATTGATCATAATTTCATGTATTCGTGATCGTCTCTTTTGCTGAGACTCTTCTCCCTCCTCTTCTTTTTTTTTTCTTCTTCTCTTTCCCCCATTCGTTTATATCCTACTCACTTGACGACAATAGCTCTTAGAAGGCCGGGGCGCAAGTTTCGGTGTCTTTTTGAGAATGGGCCTGTTGGTTCGTCTACTGCCGCCTATCTATCTAATCTAATCTCTGAGGAAGGCAGTTCCGGCACGGTGCCGTGCATGCAGACACAACTGCCGAGTCAGCACACCAAGATCTGCAAAGAGCTAGCGTGCCAGGCCGGGTATCGAACCGGCGAGCGATACAAGGTGTTAGAGCTGAGAACGAAAGCATGCTGCTACAGTGGTGGCAAAGTGTATTAGAACTTGTACAGACCACATTTCAACTAGCACTACAAATTAACATCTGAGGCGTGTTGCAATCAGACGCCTGTGTTAGTCTCACAGTGTTACCCAGTGTAACCCCGTGCAGCAGTGAATGCGACGGGCGAGCTCAGTACCCCCAAAAATGTTGCAGAATTTGCAGAAAACTCGTACATATATGTATCTGGTGGAGCCTAAGGTTGGCTGCATTTTAGCATAGAAAGTTGAGAACTATTCTCTAAAGTGCATCAAATGCTAAAATTTAAGCTATAGTAGAAAGTCCCACATAGTCTAATACGAACTGTTGATAAACAAAGTCCATGTTTGTGAACAAAGGCAGTGTTGTTCAACTCATAACCCTACAAATTTGGAGGGTTGCTGTCGGTGTTACCTAACCTGCGTGACTGTGTCGCATTGAAGGCCGGTGTAGCACGGGTGATACCGATGGCCTGACTGCAACACGTCTCTGAGCAGCGCCCAACAGCGCGGAGATTCACTTAACAGCGGCTAGTGTTGGTCCGGACAGGCCACATTAATCGAGGATCGCCCGTATACTCCCACGAGGAACTCGCACCGCCTCCATTTGACAGGAAATTGTTGGAGCAGCTACTGCTGGCTCGAACTACCAAGTCGCCGTTCTTACACGTCAACGGTACACTTTATCTCCAAAAGGATGGCGTTGCAATGGGGTCCCCATTGGGCGTGACTTTTGCCAATTTTTACATGTGCCATATTGAAACTAAGTAATAGCCAGTAATGCAAATCTCCAGCCGAAGACATTTTGCAAATACGTCGACGACTGCTTCCTTGTAGTGCATAGCATAGAACAGCTCACAGCTATGCAGAACGCCTTCCAGTCCGCATCTGTTCTCACTTTTACCAAAGAACTAAACATCAATCACAAAATCAATTTTCTAGACGAAACAATTAATGGAAACAGTAATGGCAGCTTCATCACTTCCGCTTAGCAGAAACCAACCAATGCCGGAGTTTATCTCAGTACAAGCAACGAATGTCATAAGTGCTACAAAGACGGTACTATTCAAGCATTAATTCACCGATGCTACAAAGCTTTTTCATCCTAAAATCTCTTCAATCAAGCAGTTAAATCACTCAAGTAGAGCCTTATTAACAACAGTTACTCCAATTCTTCATTCGACGCAATTCTCCAGCGACATGTCAACAACGCAATCGACAAGGGCAACATCACAACAACCATCCATACAGTATACTATCAGAATCAAATGTCTAAAGCATGCAAAACCGACGAACGACTACTGCTGCAAATATCAAGAACAACACCACTACTAATTTACTACAGAATCCGACCATCCGTTCACTCATAATGAAGAACAACACAGCCAATAACCGGGTTCCATTGAAGGACAAATGTGTACGAGTGCAACTGCCAGATTGGGGACTGTGAGCCTAAAAAATGCTCTTACATCGGAATGACTACTACAACGCTTTCCCGCAGACTTTACACTTCATTTGGCGCACGGTGCACCAAAGGCACACACCCACCAGCAGCACAACACAGCCCCGACAAGATCTATGCTTAACAGTACCTGGCACGAAAATACTTCATTGGAACTCCGACTACCAGAGACTGCAACTGATGGAAGCCCTAGCAATCAGATCACTGAAATCCACAGTCAACGCGCAAACGACTGGATCATGCCGAACGCTGAAACTACATGGAGAACCCGAAAACTTACTTCTTGATCGGTTGAGCAGCAACCCAAATGGCCAATCAGCATCTGAGCCCAACAGCAAGGTACGCCAGAACATTTTTATCTAGAGGTCGCCAAATCGCTTCAAGTCAGTCTACACGCCCAGATCACCGTTTGCTCTACGTCTGCACCTCTCCGTCGGCCTGCCCTTTGCTTGCATCATCCCAGCCAATGCCCGATGACGACCATAGGAAGTGGTTGAAACGCCCTGTGAAGATATGGACTCCCTCAACTTCGGACAGCTGATACACCGCACAGAACCACCAACCACTGGCAAAATTCGCCTTTTAGAGAAAAGCAATAAAGATATTTTAACTAAGAAATACGGCGTGTTTTTAACCAAACACATATTTATATATATATACAGTATATATATATATATACAGTATATATATATTTCTCTGTCCACCTAAGAAGAGGGTGGAGGAGTTTAGCAATGTTCATAATTTTTTTTTTTTAGGGAGTCTGGTGGGTTGACTTAGATATGGCGAATGCTAAAAAATACTAAAAATAGCTATCCATCAAAAATGACGGTGATGACATTTGTTGCCTGCTCACATAAAAAGAGGCAGAAGTAGTTGAGTCAAAATAATAATATTTTTAGGCTGTCAGGTAGTTTAACTGAAACATGAAAAATGCCTAAAATTTAGAGCTAGCTGGCCAGCAAAAATGACGGCATTGAGATTTGTCTCTCCACTCAAAAAGAATGAGAAGGAAAAAAACAATGTTCATCCTTTTTTGTGGTTAGTCAGGTAGACTCCCCTAAATGTGAACAATAGCAAAAAAAAAAGAATTTGCTGGCCATCAAAAATGACGGCGATGAATTATGTTGCCTGCCCATCCAAAAAGAGGCAAAAGGAGTCGAGTCATAATAATAAACTTTTAAGTAGTCAAGTGGGTTAACTGAGATGTGAAAAATGCGAAAATTTTCGTGTAAGTTGGCCATAAAAAAGTGACGGTGGTGAAATTAGTCTCTCAACCCAAGAACATGGAGAAGGCCTTGAGCAATGTTCACAGTTACTTACAGAGGGTCTGGTGTGTTGACCTACATACGAAGAAGGCTAAAACGCTAGTGTAAACTGGCCATAAAAATTGACGGCAATCAAATTGTCCTCCACCGTGGGTGATGGTCTTACGTCACGAGGCGTCCTAGTTATTTATAAGCTTAACTTCGGAAAACGCAACATTTTTTCCAAGTATTTGATGCGATTTCTCCTTCAGATGATCCAAGCTCTTACGCTTTTTCCAGAACTAAACCGTTATTCGATGCTGCAGTTAATATGATAGCCAACTGTTCCCGTTTATTTCCAGGAGCCAGCCGGAAATACTACAACAGTTCTTGTCTTCTTGACCGTAACTAAGCTAGAAACAGCTTCAGGAAACGCAATGAGATGCTTTTTGAAATTACCATTGGCAGCGGCTTGTGAAGTTTTGATTTGAGTTTTCTGTTTCAGTTGTAACAAAATTATGGTGTGCCGTATTATGTTCCGCTTGTAGCAATATCCATGAGTAAATAATCATTGACTAAAGTGAATTCTGCTTTGACTAAGTAGGTGCTAGCAAATTTTAATTTCGTGATATTTAGGCTACGTAAGCAAAAAAATAAAAATTTAAAAATGATCTTGGGATTAGTTCTTACTGTTTAATGAGTTGTTTTTGTGTTAACAGAAGTTAAGTAGGAGACTAGGATGCAGTAAGCATTGACCACCTGTCGTAACTATTGTTGCATCCAAAAATAACAAAGAAACAAAGGAAAATGACTACACAGCGTCCTTCAAGTCCTTCAGTCTACGGAATTGACTCAGCACATTTAAGTAGGTATGCCATCAAAGTTTAATGAAAAGTAAGTATGAAAAAGGTAAAGAAAAACTATTCTTTAAATAATAGGGATCTTAAGGAGATCCTTTTCATTTGTATGCCTGCTTGCTTACTGTGATATTATTCTTTGTAATTTGATTCTGTACATACCATAACCTATTTTATCCCTTACTTATTATGTAGTTATTACTTATTCATATAATCCTACTGTGAGAGAATTCTTTACATACTAAAACTGCAGTCCGAAAACGAAGATATCCACCAGCTATAGCAGTGCTAAAAGACAGATGATGGACAGACAAAGAAGGAAGCAAACGGAGTGCTGGATCATCGCCAAAGTTTAATCATCTGTTCCTCGTAAAATTCTTAGCAGTTCATGTAAATTTTGTAAACATCCATCCATAACTTTTTTATTTATTTTGCCATGAGACAGATAAAGAGCACAGAGGGACAACTAACAAGCCTCAGCAAAAAAAAATTATCTCCTTGACGGAGGTAACTGATTTACTGTGATGAAATTCCTCATCAATTGATTTTGGTAACTCCAAGCAATATTACCATCACTGACTCAAGTGACCATTTGGTGGTGCCGCTTTCAAGCTTTCCGTGGATTTTTACAAGGCAATTAATAATTGCGTTGCATTTGAATGTCGTGGAAGAGAACGTTAACAGGTCTTTCATATTTGATTTCGTGGCACTGCATTTTCCAAACCTATGTTGCCCATAACAATCGTTGGTAAATATTTACCCCTTGACTCAACAGACTTGATCTATTTGAAACTTTGTTTTTAATAAATTAGAACGTGCTGATTGCAAAAATCGCAATTATTTCTTGAGGAACTGCGTAGGTTTTGAGATATTTACTTTGAAGCTCTATTTTCCCTTTGAAATACTGAAGAATCCGCACTTTAGAGAAAGTATAATCGTAATCCGCGGGAATTTATAGTTGTTAGGTTAGCACTACCAAAAAACATGCTCTAATAATCTATATTTTTATTGCCTTTCTTACAAAAATACCTTGAAATTTTTTCTTCGGTGTTAGACAGGGGAAAAATAGAAAAAACTACCAAGGTCAACTATCTTAAAAACTACGTATTTCCCCCAAGAAATGCTTGTGGTCTTTGCGATCAGCACGTCTTAATTTATTAAAAACAATGTTTGACATCCGTCAACTCTACATATATGTATTAGGTCAGTGCGTAAATATTTACCAAATCGTTTATTCCACATTGAAATAGCGTGATTCAAATAAAAAAGTACAGTTAAAACCGACAGCAATACCTTTGAAAATTAGAGGCCAGAATGTAACAGAAGTCATCTTTTAGGAACTGAATGATGGCGTGTATCATTGTCAGATGCCACCTTTCATACTACTGGCATTATTTTTTTTAATATTTCCTAGCACAAGCATACATACTGTGACAAATTTGTCGTAAATTTTTCACTTTCCTTGTTATTCTGACTTGAATAATGTTGAGAAATACTACACCGCGGGTGAGATAAGTAAGGGCAAAGTAAGAAGGTGCCCCAGTTTACAACATTACGTCGAAGTTTACTGTCGATTCTAATAACTTTGTGTCTCATTAGAAGTTAGCAGTAATCTTTATAAATTAACATGCAGCCAGGGAGAGTCCAGTGACATCCAAAGGAAATCAAAGTTATTCCCTTACTCTATCTTCTTCTAATCGGTCTTGCAACTGGAATTTGGCCATGTTGGAATATGTCTGGTGGTCATTGTTATAATAAAGAGTCATGCAGCTGGACTTAGTAGCTCATTGACACTTGGTTCTGATTCTGAAATATGTTAAATACCAATTTCAGAAATGGGGGAAGGGGGGGCTGCACTTCAACATTGGCTAACCAAGAAATTCAAGACATTGTATTGCTTCTTTTTGCAACTTTGTTTGCAGTTCATTTCAATGCTGCGGAGTTTTGTCAGCATTAGAGGAAAATACACAGATGGTGCGTTGCAATCTTCTTCTAGGAAATGCGCTAATAATAAGAACTTTCCATCTCTGAATACTCATTTGGTTAAAAAGGTAACTACGGCTTGACACCAACATCCCGTACTATAAGGGCGTGTTCACACGTCATTCATACCAACGCGGATGCTCATTCACTTGCTCGCATGTGTTACTGTGCCCTAGAAACAGCAGAAAAATTCACTGTTTTCTGAGTTTCCTTTCACTCCAAACTTGAAGAGATATCCGTAGCTGGCCTAGTGACACTTGCAGAGGAGACTGATGTAAAGGTTAACATTTTAAAAACTTTCTGTGGCGTACACAAAGTTGTGTTGGGCACGACGCTACAAAGCATTCAAACGAACGGATAAGTGAACGCGTTCATATGAATGACGTGCGAACTCGCCCTAACGCAACTTCCATGATAAGAATCTGTGAGGTGCTGAAACCTAGCAAATATTGCTCGCGTTGCTCAGGAGGAGCGAGTTGCCCATACAGAACTACATTCGCTTCTCTGCTGCAAAATATTAATATATCAGAAGAAAACACTGATGAAGTGCAGCCTGTAGTTACATTGTGCATAAATTATATCGTAGTTACCTTCGCCAAGTAGGTTTTGTTGTTATCGGTGTTCGTCTGTCTGTGTGTCAACAACATAACTCAAAAAGTTATGAACTTAACTGCATAACACTTATAGGGACTACATATTACGTGTGTCATGGTGAACAGATGATTAACACTTGGTAACTATCCGTTACGCTGTTTATTTGTTTATCAGATCTTTTAGCAACACAACCCAAAGTTTCTAACAACTCTTCACAAAATTTGTAGCAACTGTTATGAATACTACGAAGAGCATAACTTAGTAGCTAAGTTCTTCTGTTGAATGAATACATAAATAACTTATATTAAGAACACAATGGGTTCACAAAATTACCTTTGCCAGCGTACAAGTACAAACAAAGTTGCGAAAGTTCAGCCCAGTGACTGTTCGTCATCTTTCTGCTGCGTTTTTTTTTTTCTTTTCCTTTTCTTTTTCTTCTTTTGTTTAGCCGTCAATAATATGACTCAAAATCTATAAACGGATTTTCATGAAATTTGCTGGACCTGTTAGAATTGTTATGAGGAAAACAAATTACTTGAGTTTGGTGATGGTATGTTAGTCCGTTTGTTTACTTGTCGCTCTGTTTGTCTTACAATGTAGCTGACCATAACCTAGAAAATAGATGGGCGAATCTTCATGAAAATTACAGGAACTATGCACTAAGAATGTTACACGGAACAGAAAATTAAGTTTTGCTGGCTATAAAAAAGAAATCCTGGATTCACGAATTACTTAAATTTTGTCTTGGCACTGCTTTGCTTGTCGGAGGCCTGCGATCTTGGAGTGCTTCTGTAGTTATTACTGGTAGCCATCGTGAATTGATGGAAAAATAATTGCTTCAACGAAATTCCTTCATCGTTCTTCTTGGTGGTGCCACTGTGAAGAATTCACAGGCTCAGTTAAGTTCATGCATATTATTGTTATTATTTTTATTCCTGTGGAAAAAAAATACGAGACTCTGTGTCTCTTGTAGATAAATCGAGAGCAGCAGGACCTACTTATACTTCTCTGCATGCCGTCTACGCCTGGGGCTGAGTACGCAGGACCTACTAAACAAGCTAATAAGCAAAAACAAAATTCTGTATTATAGTGAAATTCTGTAAATATCCTTCCTCCTGCTACAAAATGGAAAAACAAATTACTCCTCAATAAAGCTTATGCATTTCAACTACCCCTATTTAGTGCTCCTCCATTTTGTGTCTGTATTGCATCTTGCTGTAAATTAGTTGTGGCCAAAATATAGAATATAAATATAAAAATATATATATATAAAAATAATAAAAACTATTTTTTTGCACTAGCTTCGATTGTTGTCGCTAATGGTGGTGTTCTCCTTTCGAGCCTTCAGTTCGGAAATCGTGGCTGCTGGTGCAATATCACCTACAATAAAATCGCGCTTCAATCATCAAAAAATAGAGAAGCACCCATGAAGAGAAGGCTACGTAAAATAGTATTTAAGAAAGCAAATTAAAATGAACAATATAAGGCTTAATAAATGAATCTAGTAGCACCTATTTGTGATAACAAATATATTTTAACTGTGGTACGGTTTTTATTTTGAACTCGGTTTATTGGGTGATTGTATTAATAAGGTATCTTTTCAAATGCATCATGAGTTTATTGTAGCAATGCAAGGAATCATTGTATAAGGAGGAGTAGAGTGTCTGCGCCGTCTAAAATAACAGCGAGGAAGTGACGGTAGCCCTTCTTCACTGATCAGTCTTCCTTCTTATATGCTTCTGAACGATACTCGACAACAACTAACTTCATTTGTTCCAAGAGTGGAGTGCTCTCTGTTTCAATTTACCTTAACAGCAGGCTCCTTTCCCTTAGATGAAATGCGGCAAAAAGACTTCATGTTAGTAAGCAGTGAAGCATCACTGAATTTAATTTAGTTCCCCGTCGCGTATCCTGTATATACTGTAATACAAGTTCAGTACATCGAAGCTTTCGGTCTCAAGCAACAACTGCTAAATACGTCAAAAAGCAGAAAGTATGCTAGAAAAATAATTACTGCGTCTACTGCACTTTGAAAAATTGCTTCTCCTGTGCTTCGTTGATTATTTACTCATTTCGTACGTCGTGAACGGAAAACAAATAAAGTTTTAATGTTGGAAAAAGTAATAAAAATCAGACTCCCTAAGAGCGCCAAGGGAAATTGTAAATATCTTCAGTGCTTGAACTTCAACTATGATTGAGCAAGAAGTAAATTCAATTACCGTATAAAGATACAAATTCCCACTTTGACCATTTTCAAAAACCCGGTAAATTTTCGCTTATCGATCTTAATGAAAATGCAACGTAATTACAAAATCTGTAATCTGGTCAAGTATTTGCCAATTTCGTGAAGTGCGTGACAGGAAAAATACAACTATATACGTAATATTAAATATTTAATCGTATAAACACAAGACGGCGTTTATTATACTGTTTTGAAGAGTGTATGATTATTATAATAGTTATTTTGAGAATTAAATTCACACATCACTACAACATCTACAAGCCATTTTTCTGAATAATTTTACTTGATCAATAAACTCTCTTTCCCATTCTTTTTAACTCATCATTTACAACATAAAATGGCTGACACTCGGCGGTTAGGATCAAAGGTAGAGGTAAAGTCAACTTGACTGCACCCTCTATAAGAAACACATGCGCACTGGTTCGTGCTGCGAATATAGGCCAAGTAGCTCCAGAGGAGTAAGTACGACTGCGTGTCGACCACGGGTCGTCAAGATATATGACACCGTCGACGGAAGGGTCTTATGAAACGATTCGCCCTCCCCTGCCCTCTCCATTTTTAGAAAAGGTGAGTGCCCCCACGGCAACTGTGAATACCCATTAACTGCTGGCTCAGCACGCCAAGCGCCGCAAAGCTTGTTTACCTCGCTTGGTACTCGAACCCGAGACATCTAGTGCCACTAGTTCAGTACGCTAGGCCACTGCTGTTGCAGTGGGTAGCAGTTGTATCGAGCTACCTGCTGTCGTTAAATTTACCTTGCAAGCACAACGCGTAAGGCTCATAGTTCGAACGCTACCGAGTCTCATGAATGAGTTGAGTTACTAAGTCGAATATGTCATCTGTTATCCGTAGAGTTATCTCTCAGGAATCCCACGATATGATGACCAGTACCCCCATTAGAACATTGCTGATGCTCAATAATAAATTAAGTTAGTTCGTCAATAATATCTCTAGTCTCCTTAGAGTGGGGTTCCCACTCGGGGGTGCTTACACCCTCTGTGGTAGGAGAGGAGGTTTTAGGGGGTGCGAAACCTAGGATAATTTTCTCTTCATTGAATAATTAACTCGGATTTGTATCATAAACTTGGTATAAAAGAAATTATACTTATTTAATTGCGTTGTATATCACAATGAGTTATTATTTTTGTGGTGGATGAGGGTCCTTATAGAAAGTTTTCTAGGGGTGGGAACCGCTGCTACAGAGTTACATCTCAAAGCTACCATTGGATGACCACAACTACGCCCGACATTGAAATAATTACAGAATCTCAATATTGTATTGAGTTGGTGATAAGAGAAATACGCCACCCATTTCCAGTAGAGACGTCATGGTATGATGACAGGTAGTCCAAGGACGGCACCAAGCAGAGCTGGAGAGCTGGGCAGGGCTGTAGAGTTGGAGAAGTTGGCCCAAAGTTCCCATGCTTCAGAGCTCCACAAATGGAAGTTGGGATCAGGTCAAGACCCTTGCCCTGTGCTCAGCGGTATTAAAGAGCGTTCTCGGGAGCTCTACAAACTCTGCTCCGGCAATAAAGGATCTTTGCCGCTCCAATAAGAGATCTTTGCTCTCTTAATAGGAAGCTTGGCGTTCCCAACAGAGCATTTAGCTGCCTTAAACTAACGCTCTTCCAGGATTTATGGAAGGAACTCGCTTCGTTCGCAAAGGTGCGTCCCTAGCGTACGCAAGGTAATTTGTTCCTAGGGAAAAAACATAACACCTTGATAGAAAATCGATGAAAGGCAGTGTTACGTAAGGGCAACTTCACAGCGAAAATAAGTTCATTATCTGGAAATAGCACAAGGTTGCTTAACGAAGTAGGTCTGCTATTATTGACCTTGTAAGCGTTCATGCTTTTACTGATAGAAACAAGATATTGACTTATGAAATTAATTAATTACTGGTAAATGACTCCTGAAGTTATTACCATAATGAGGTAAAATAGAGTAATGTAATGTTTCAAGGATTGTTTAGCGATCAAACTGCAAATAAACAATGTATGCAATAAATAAATATTTGACGCGGTAGTTTAATTTCCCTTTTTTCAAATTTGCCATAAGTCTGAAGTTTCTTTGATTTGTTGATATTGTTGGGGCACGTCTTTAGTGCAAAAAGATACAACAGTTTCACTAAAACGGCTGCAATCCCTAACTGATGAGTGATCACGTACGGTTATTTTCCTAATGCTATTCCTACAAAAAAATTTGTTAGCGCCCGGTAATGAAATAAGGAAGGAAGTCCTGGTGACGTTTCAGATTTGCTGCACCCATAGTCATACGTGGCTAAAATTTGTTTGTTATATTGAGTAACTTGAGCATTCGTTTCCACAACGAAAACGGTCTCGCAGAGAAAGAAATGATACAGCATGAAATAATACTGTATGTCGATAGAATTCTGGAACCTAAACACGAGAGTGTTCCCGTACGGCATCATCTCACGTGGGAACAGCAAGTCAAGAAAATAGGAAGAACAAAATATATCGTCGTCAGTTGGAAAGAGTATGAAAGTGAAAACAAGCAAAGTGGATGCGAAGGCATATCGTCCCGAAGGCCTAACGATGTCTAAGGCAGGTGGTCCAACAAGTGGCCCGCGAGCCACATATGTCCCGCGAGTTGATTTTCTGCGGTCCGGGATCTCCTGTTACCTCCGCCAAGGAGGTCATGTTTCT
Organism: Parhyale hawaiensis; assembly: GCA_001587735.2. NCBI lineage: Eukaryota > Metazoa > Arthropoda > Malacostraca > Amphipoda > Hyalidae > Parhyale > Parhyale hawaiensis. The sequence goes on along the minus strand of LQNS02276481.1, from coordinate 20,140,720 downwards.
GCCGGAGTTTGTCTGTCTGTTTCCTATGTCTCTGTCGGCAAGATAACTTAAAAGTTATGGACGGAACCTTTACGAATTTACAGGGAATGATACGTATGTTAGGACGAACAGATATTGATCTCCCGGTGAAGATCCATCAATCGTTTGTTTGTTAGTTTGTTTGCCTGTTTTTTGTTTGCTTGGTTACATAACACCAACAGTTATGAACGGATTCTTATAAAATTTGTAGGAATTGTTAGCAATATTAAAAGCACAAATAACCAAATTTTGCGATGATCAGCTCGTTTGATTGTGTGTTGGACTCAAAATTTTCTTTAGTGTTTGTCAAAACGCAACTCAAACAGTTACAGATGGATTTGAAGAAATTTGTAGGAACTGTTATTAATGTCATGAGGCCAAAATGAGTAAATTTTTGTGATGATAAAATGCAAAACCTTTTTTCAAGACCAACTTGAATTCTTCGTTAACATTGTCTTGCTTAGCGGAGGCATGCGCTCTCTGTGTGCTTCTCTAGTATTAAGAATTTTTGTATGTATACAAAAAGCACAGAATTTCTGTGTATGTATGTTAAGATACATAGTATTTATGTTATAAATGTCTTTGGCTCTCCATGTAACTATTTATACCCGAATAGCCCGCGATGTCGAGGAAGTTGGACCACCCTGGGTTAAGATAACCTACCATGTCCCTCTGGGGTCCCACCACACAATAACATAGGATTGGTGAACCAAACAGAACCATTTGACCTATATATGTATAGTCCAACCCTGAAGACAGGTTGTACTACAGTAAAATAAAAGCGTCTGGACCATGAGAAGGTACGTCTTAGTGACGGCTCTCTTGAGAAGAGTAACGGACTCAAGGAAGGCTCAAGGTGGTACGCACTGCATGTCGTGAACTTTATTCAAGTATTGTACGCTAGACTTGTGCTGGCGGAGCCTGAATGCAAATGTTGGCCCCGTGTGTCTGAGGCCAGTTGCAATCAGGCCTTCGGTTTTATCTGTGTTACCCCCCACCTTCCAATGCGACCCAGGTTGGGTAACACCGGGTGACACCATGGAGTTATTATAACATTATTATTGTTCCCAGGGGTGACCCTGACGATGACCTAAAAAATTGTAAGGTTATGAGTTGGCAACACTGCCTTTGTTTATAAACATTGTCTTTGTTTGTAAAACTGTGATCGAGTAATGCTCGAAGTGAATATATCAATGCACGAACGGCAACTATTGGCTGAATTCTGGCAATTAAAACACTTATGTGCAGTTTTCTCAGCTTTTTATCCTTAAATACACCCAAAATGAGGGTCCACCAGGAATGTTTCAGTCTCAGCTCTCCGTAGATACCGCAACAAGTTTGGGGGCGCTGAGATCGCACATCACATTACCGTTACACGGAGCGACACCCGGTAATACTGTGAGGGTAACACCGAAGTCTGATTGCAACACGCCTCTGGTTGCAGCTTCCTTGGTACGAGCACTTGAACTCTTGCAGGCAGGGGTGCTGATGTTCGCATATGAGCAGGCTGTGAAATCGGACTATTACCAATTTTCAAAGGGCACTCAATGCTCAACTTCTCTATCGAAGAAGAAACTAACAACCGATGAGCGTTCCTTCTGCATGGTATTAATAACGAAACAAAGCCCATTGTCCCATACATGAATCTACACAAAAGGCCTAATATAAAAACCAGTTGATAATGCTTCAACTTCAAAACCATCTGTCCTCAGAATTAGAAAATTGCTATACATAGTTAATACACTAGTACACCGAGCCTAGGTTTGCATTATCCAGCGATAAGCAAACTATTCACAGTGACGTACATCGTTTCCACCAACTACTGATAGGCAAAAACTTTCCTATGAGCATCATCGACAGTGAAGCCGAAAAGTTTCTGGAGGCTAAAATGAAGTCCGACAGTAACATCAGTTAAAATTCAGGAGAACTCCTCAAAAGGAGGCCTCCGGAACCTTGAAAAATTTCTGAAACTTAAATCCAGAAATGAACATCATCAAGCGCTATCTATATATAGGGAATCGTGGCAAGGGCCAACGTCCTACTAGCAAATGGTGAAGTAAAACTTAATTGGCAGAGTGTACGGTATACTACGCTATAATGTACTATTTTCTGTGGTGTTAGCTTACGACATCGTTATGCGTTGTAGACGAAACAGGTTTACTCTAAAGCTTGGCCTCTTGAAATAGAGACTATATTTCTGTCTACATTTTTTGGAGTGTCACTGTTCCAATCAGCAAAACAGGAATCTCTGATTCCAATGTCAAATGACTTTCAATTGGTACAAGATAGAAGTAAGGCACCAACATAAAATCATAGCAAATAACGTTACGGCACACAACGAAAAAGAGAAAGTTAAGCTTATTGTTTAATACAACGTCCCTGAATTCAGGATCTTCCTCGCATTTTTCAATGTCAACCATGCACCACCACCTACAGGAGTATGACATCGTGTAATGGATAACTTGTATTCTAGAATTATGATAAGTTGTTCCACAGGGAAACTGTTACGGGCGGTATTAAAAAATAATTAATTAGTATATGTAAGCTTTAATAATGTTTGAAAATGACGTCATATTAATAAAAATACAAAACGAATAAAATACAATGCCAAAAGAGGAAAGCTAATCCCGCACTTAACTAGCCTAAATATTATTTTGGAGATTCAAAGAACTGCACGCATGGGAAGAAAATGTGTACGTACTGAACCACAACTTTTTTCATCTCCATTTTACGCAATAAGATTGTTCGTATAAGTCACACAGGTAACTGGGTAGGAGCCAACGACAGACACTTGAATCTACACGTCCAAGACAGGGTACCTGGCTGAAACTCGAACAAGTTAAGCCTCAAAGTCTTAATTCTCTGCCCAATAAAACGCATCCTGACTATGAGTGCAACTAACTCGGAACGTCACCATGACTTTTTCTAGTAGAGGCATTTGGTAAAGCGGTTGTACGTTACTTCTCTATGGAGGTGCCCAAACATTAAAATGAAAAAATTAACTTGCTATGTTATTAAGCTCAAGTAATGTTTTACTTCCAACTCCCACCAACGTACTGCAGCCATTGAAACCATCTTGATTCGTGTGTACCACAATACAGTATTTCTACCTCCAAAAATGCCAGGAAAAGTTATTAGTACTCAGCACAGACACTCCTTTCTGTAACATTGATGGAAGTCTTTTTCCCATACACCTTTATAAACAAATAATAATAAATAAATAGCTTTTATTAAGAACGCACTGGGTTCACAATATTTATGATGGAGGCAACTTGGCTCGCCCGTTTGCTTGCTACTAAGGCATGTTCGATTGAGCGGCAAATTTAAGTATTTGAGGCTTGAGTTGTGCCAAACTACACGCAAGGTCCGCTGGCTTCGACCTGTTGAAAAGAGTTTCGGGCGTTCACCCACAATAGGTTACCCCTGAGACTTCCAGCAACTCAATCTTGCTCCGTAAATTGGAGTTTCGAAGCGATAAATCCAAGGCTTCTGTTAGAAGTTTCTAATAAGTTAAACCCCAAAAGCTTAATTTTTGCGGTCCAATCGAACGCGTCCTAACTGTGGGAAGTGGCAAACATGGAGCTTGGCGATCACCCAGACGATGCTCCACTTGTTTATGCCCCGGTATGTCGACGATATGTTCTGACAGAAAAAGTTAATAGTGACACGTTCTATTATAATTATAATTTTCAAATATTGAATGTTCACATAACAGAAATCAACTATGACTTTAATCTTCCTAAGGGACAATGATATACCGCTAACTAGAACGCCTCGTGAGACAAATTCTACGCCGTTATTTTTTATGACCAGCTAACTCAAGTTTTTGGCGTTTTTCACATCTCAGTCACCTCACCTGATTGCCTGAAAAAAAAAATATTATTAGGACTCAACTTCTTCTGCCTCTTTTTGTGTGGACAGACAAAGAAATTCAACGCGGTCATTTTTTGATGGCCATCTTATTCTAGAGTTTTGACCTTTTTCACATCTAGATAGTAGTACCAGGTAGTACCATACGTACTACTAGTCCTGAACCCCATTCGTGGTATCAAATGGACCACGGGGAAAACCCTGGGATGCCGTAGTATACACAAAGTCTTTCTCACTCACAAGCCAACAGGCAAAGAGAAAGATTCTCAGAGCGCGAGAAAACACCGTATAGGACTGATAACAATCCTGGTATTAGCGCACAGAACCAAGCTGACACGAGGGCGTCCTTCCAAGATATGAGACAGGACATTCAGAAAATTGAAAATTTTTTACACACAAACTATCAAAAGATGCTGTCAATGGAAACTTACATCGAAAAAGGACAGAAAGGAATTCAACGCCGACTTGGCACCCACCACATCAGGGAAATCCCGCACAAATGTGGATAAGAGGCTAAATAAACTGCCAAACCAACAATCGAAACAATGCAATGACCGAAAAGATCTAATGAGTAGCCAAACATTAAACAAATTTCATGTGGTCAATATTCAAGGCCTATACACAAAAAACTACAGAAAAAAGCAACTAATACCTAGACATTGCAGGTGAAGCAAATTCGCTCTTCTATAGCAATTACTGAAACACACCTAAATGAGAGTATTTGTGATGCTGAGGTCGAAATGGAAAACTATACTTTGCACAGGTGTAACCGCGAAAATCGTAAGTGCGGTGGAGTAGCGCTGTATGAGATGGAACAGCTTGGCTCACACGTTCTACAGAAATTCTCGAATAGCATGTGTGAAATTCTAATTGTAAAAATAGAACAAATTGAACTGGTTTGTATGGTGTGCTTTCGACCGCCAAAATGTGCTTCTGAGAAATTGGCCGAGCTGCTCGACAAAATTCACATAGATTGCAGTACTGTAGACTTGATAGTAAGTACAGTGTAATGATTACAGGTGACTTCAACTTTCCATTCCTAAAATGGCAACAACCAGACGTGCCCGGTGAAGCAGGTAGTTTTATTCTTAACAAAAAGCTTTCGTACACAGTAGATGAGAGAGAGCAAGCACTATCTTTACTACAAGCAATGGAACAACTTTCGTTAGTGTAGATGATTACTTCGCCAAAAAGGAAAGACAACATCTTAGACCTCCTCTTTGTACAGAATACCGAATTTGTAAAAAATATCAGCATCCAAGATACAGCTTTGTCTGATCACAAACTCATTGATATCACAACCCAGTTCAGTCGCTATGAAGCGAGTGATTCAAAGAATAATGGGCAAAATAGCATAAATAGTCTTCGAGATTTAACTGCTTTCAATAATCAGATAAATTTGGAGGGTTAAAGCGATGAGCTGCGGTGGTGAAAAGGGACGCTCTTCTAAATGATATAAATGACTACTCAAAGTGAAACAATGAACGAAATCTTCGAAAACTTTCTGTTGGAAGAGTGCGTGAAATACCTACCACCGGCTAGGAGAAATTGTCCTAAAAATCACTACCATAAATTCCGCAAAAGCTTACTAAAGTAAAGAGCAAGATGGGTCAAATGCCAAAAGTCATCCTGTGTATTACAGTGACAAATTGAATGCCGTCGAAAACTGGAAGAGATTGAACATAAACTTGCAAAATCTCATGATGAAGAGAAACAGGAAAAAGAACCGCAAGCCATCAAGAAAATAAAAGAAAACGGTAAGTACTTCTTCTCTTATGCATCAAATTACTCGTCTCTGAAAGCAAAAATAGGACCATTACTGGATGAAAATGGATCAATAAGTGATAGCGATCAGGAGATGAGTGAAATACTAAAAGTTTTTAGCAAAAAGACCAGTAACCCTGATGTTCAAGTACTAGAAGCAACTGATAATTACCTAATGGGTTTTGAATTCACACAACTAAGCATTGAATTAGCCATCGATGAAATTAGCGGAAACAGTGCTTCAGGATCAGATGATGTTCCTGCAAAAATCCTCAAAATGTGCAAGCTAAGCATTTCTTACCCGCTCTACCTCATGTGGCGCAAATCATTGGACGATGGTGTTATACCAAGCACTTATAAACACGCAATCATTACCCCAATCCCCAAAGCCGGAAATAGTACAGCTCCAGCTGACTATAAACCTGTCTCAATAACGAGCCACGTAGTGAAAACGTTTGAAAGGGTGTTCTGTAAACACCTAGTGCACCATCTAGAGAGTAACCACCTACTCGCATCAAAACAACACAGTTTTAGATATAAAAATTCCACTACTTCACAATTGATGGAGCATTATGATTCCATCGTAGAGACATTGTGAAAAAGAAAGAATATGGACGTAATCTACTTAGATTTCGTTAAGGCTTTTGACAAGGCTGACCACGGAATCCTAAAGTTGAAACTTTCCCGCATGGCTATCCGGGGAAAATGTCTTCGGTGGCTTGAAGCATTCCTGTCAAATGGAACCCAATGTGTAATTGTCAATAAGAATGTCATCCAGACATCCGGTACTCAAGGTACCGTGCTTGGGCCTGTTCTCTTTCTCATCATGACCAATGACATGGAGTACGGATGTAAATATGCTGTCCCTTCGTCATTTGCTGACGATACACAAATAATAGCTGCTGTGCAATCTGTGGCAGACGTGCTGCTGTCAGCGAGATTTGGAAAGTATCTGCCAATGGTGGGTAAAAAAATAATATGACCTTTAATGAAACAAAATTCGAACTGCTAAGATACGGAAAAAATCAAACGCTCATTGAATCCACGAAATATACCACCAGCAATGGGTATGGAATTGAGAGATAGACAGCTTTAAGAGACCTCAGATTGAGAATGCAAGACGATGCTAAGTTCGAAGAACATATTGCTAGAGTTATCGCTGCGGGAAAAAGATGGAGTGAATGGGTTTTACGAACTTTCTCGTCACGCGAAGTAGATGTAATGCTCACACTATGGACATTATGGAAACAATTGATTCTTCCGAGAATAGAATACTGTTCTCCACTTTGGATACCGGGTACAAGAAAAAAGCTACAACAACTTGAAGGTATCCAACGATCGTTCACGGCCAGAATGCGAGGCATGCAGGAGTACGATCACCATAAACGACCTAGCTGTCTCCACTTGTTTTCAATACAACGAAGATTCGAGCGATTTACAATCATATATGTTTGGAAATTTCTGGAACGTATCACATGTAGCGGAATCACAGTCAAAGTTATAAGTTTGATTAGTAATGCTCACCGTATATCTAATCCTACAGCTCTATTTTAGTCCTAAATTTCTTCTTTCTTCTAGATTATGTAGAATGCACTAAAAACAACATATCTGTGCAAGATTATGTTACTAGTGCAATTGGGAGAGACATCCTCCACTGCTAAGAACTCCTTCTCCACGAGTTGCAAGCACTTAACGGCCAAAGCTTCCCAGGCCATTTTAAGCTGACTTCTTCTCACTTCCGCTCCATCTATATATTTAAGCTCCGCATATCAGCGGCCATCGAGCATGTTGCCGGCATTAATGACCATCGCTTTGGCGTAGTTTCTTCTCCCCCTTCTTTTTTATTTCTCCTTTCTTTTTTCTCTTTCGTCTTTCATTTTTTCTCCTCTCGTTTCTCCATTTCTCTACATCCTACTAACATAAGGGTAATAACTCATAGAGGGCCGGGGTGTAAGTCCCGGTGTCTCTTTGGGAATGGGCCTTTTGGTTCGTCTACTGCCGCCTATCTAATCTAATCTAATCTAGTAATACGTCTTTCATCACCGATCGACAATGACTGTCCACTAATATAAATCTAGAGGTCAACTGTGAACCTTCTCTCTATATTAGCTCTATGAATGAGTACCGTAGGGTGCTGCACCCCTCACATATTGGGTAGTCATCCAGGTGAGAAAAATAAATGATATTTTATCATCATTATTAGGTATTATTATTGTATGACACTAGAGAACTATGAGTTGGACCTACTCCAACAATAGCTCGAGGCAAATGCAGCACTGAAATTCACAGCAGATAAGGAAAATGATGAAAGACTTGCGTTTATGGATGTCCTCGTCCGAACACAAGAATCGGTTTTGCATACAGCTGCCTAGTCAAATCTAGAAACAGCGGCGAACGCGTCGATTTGCAGAGCAACTGTCCCCACAGCTACAAGACAGGAGTCATCAAAACCCTCATTACTTGAGCATACAGCATAGCCAGCAACTGGAAAGCCTTTCATCAAGCAATATTCCGAATGAAACAGCTTCTCACTAATAACAACAACCCAATGGCAAAGATAGATGGCAAAATTCAGACATTCTTGGCGGATGCGTACAGAGCTAGACCAGCGAAAAATTGCAGAGAACAGGATAATAGCAAATTAAATTTTTAAGCACTAATGATATCGTTTTACAGAACAGAAGTGCACTATCTGCAAAGCAACATCAGTAGAAAGTACAAGCAGCAAATCATAGCAAAAAATAGTTAAGCTCACTAAATAATACAAAACTAGAACTTTGGCGATTTCTTATACCCACAGTAGCAGCACACGATGCATGCTGCACACTTGTACTGAAAGTCGCGCGAGCGATCCCCCAAGCCAAACGCGGTCTTTGCCACGGCCTCGGTGTGCTGAAGCAGCAAAATCTGCTTGTGCGCATAGCCATCGTTGGACATATCCTAGGGTAGGGGGTGGCGAGTCGTTGAACTTTCCGTGTCGGCGCCATATTTCATAGCGACCCGTCGTCGGCTGCACTGTGGCCAGTTGGCCTATTTCTGCCGCACGAGTCAGTGCGTGTTGATTTCCCAAAGGAGGCTGCAGTCAAAGTTGACTTTATTTTTACCTTTCTTACATTTAACGACGTTTACAATGGCTTCTACAATTTCAATTGTATTATTTCTGTCCAGGTAGTGAACCTCGTTGTACGTCGGACTTGTTTCACATAGGTTTCGATATAGGTAAAAACTGTCTAGTTCCAGGTATTTCTTATAAGTACCTTGGTTTCGATTAGTGCATTCATCTCTGAAACACTATTACTCACTTTCAAGAAGCGCACTACTCCTACGTGTATTGAGCTTACTTCAACTGAACGGCTCTGTCAGTTAAAAAATGGAAGGTGAAGGTTTATTAAAGTTTCTTTTTCTTTCTTAATTAGGTGTCTGTGAATCATTAAAATATATTGTAGCACATCTTCAATCTCGTTTTCTTTCCAGAGCATCACAGACCTCGACCTATTACGGAACTCAAGATCTCGATTTTAAGCCACTTAGACTCAATTTATATCAGCACGTACCAGCACTGGTCTGTGACTCATAACAAGGACTTTCTGGTCACCTACAATTTTGGAAAATGTAGCTCTTCCCACTAGTGCTTCGGTTACACAGAGCAAACTCTGGAAGACACGTTTAAACAGCACAGATCTGTCATGCAGCATCTCACGATCGTTCACAACTGATAAGTATCATAACCAACAAGTCTGAAGTCAGTTATCGTCCTAAGAAGAGCCACCACTAAGCAGGAAATTCTCGTCCTTAAAGTTCTCTTTATATAGCCTATTCACTCTACGCTGTATATTTCCTTACAGTAATTTCTGCATCATATCACTATACAATAATATTATTTTAGAGCTCCAGGCTATTCTTCAAACATGCAGTGGAGGCATCATACAAAATTTGAAAAGTAGGAATATCGCGGACTCAACAGGTAAATAAAAACTAACACAAACATATCGCGATATTGCAGTGATTAGTGCCCCGTGCCCCACAACCAATAGCGTACGAACTGCTGCCGCATTGGTGGAAGATGCACGCGGCGGCCGCGTTCACGTTCACTGCCATAAAACAAAATTCTTCGCTTTTAAGCCTAAAGTAATGAATCTTTCATAGCAAATTTAGATGAGTTACGTGGAACAAAAGATAATAAGCTAGAATAAACAAAGAAATCCAAACTGACGAATTGAATTCTTGTCGTCTATATATAATTAATTAATATCTGGAGCAGAGCCGCCGCTAATCAACAGCACAACACGGGCAACAGAGGACAGAGCATTTACTGTTCGCTGCCTTATCTACTGTTCACTATCACTATTCCGTGTTTCTTCTGTTTCCTTTCAAGTAATAGAAACTTATCCCTAATATTTAGCAAATAATACAGAATTTTTACTCAAAAGTTAAGGCGAATAGCTGCTTTGCTATCTAATTCCTGAAATTTCAATTGAAATACGAACTATGGGTTGACTCAAAGGATGGATACTCTGCTCGAAAATTTTCTTGCAGAGTATGGAAGTTAGAAGCATATTTGAGCCCTGCACTAATAGGATTAAAGAACACACACACCCCCACACCCAACCTGGACATCCAAAAAATAGGTTGAGATCGAATCCTCCGAATATTTTGGGCAAAAATATATAACTGCAGTGCATTTTGTATATTGTTTTGGCATAAATCGTTAATAGCTTTCATACAAAATCGTGATTTCTTAGCACAAAAAGTCTATTTTCTCAGATTATACTATCTATCGTCTAACCCTGACCCGTTTTTCATTTTAAAATTTGCATAGGTTTTACCTTACTAACACATCTAAAAATATCCGTTAATTTTCACCTTCTAGGCATCTTTTCGTTTTCAAGTACAATTCTTCTTTTACCCTAAGAATTTTACAGGCAGTCAAGGCGCTAGCATCCTTTTAACAAGTAATTGTAAATAGTTTACCCTAGTTTTTGAAGCTTTACATCCTGTTCTTTTTTCGTAAATTTTAAAATAATTCCAAGCTGGCATCTGACAAGTAGGCTTATCAGCACTTGTCACCGGACTCGCCTTTAGTTTACTTTGCGTGATTATGGGTGACGGTACCCAAAACGTTGCTCATGGATGTTATTAACTTCTGAATCTGCTTAAGCAAAGTGGCTTCCAATTACTTTTTGCGAAAATGCAAAGCTGAGGCAAAAGAAACGTTCCGCAAACTCGATGAAAATAAAACAGAAAGAGTAAAACCGCATGTCACCTTTTTTTTGACGAGACCTGTCATACGTAGTGTAATTATGCATCTTGTCGAAGCACCGTAGCTGGAGAATCGGAGTTCGTGCATTTACATATATATATGTCAATATAAATATGTATATAATATTTTTTGCTGCATCGTCCGATATGGTACACGGCAACAAGTCACCCCTTTATAATTACAGTATGTTTAGGGGTGAGGAACGGCAAGTTTTAAAAAACAGAAATAAACTATC
>LQNS02276481.1:20082185-20120073 GCA_001587735.2 Parhyale hawaiensis | reverse complement strand
ATAAAGGATCTTTGCCGCTCCAATAAGAGATCTTTGCTCTCTTAATAGGAAGCTTGGCGTTCCCAACAGAGCATTTAGCTGCCTTAAACTAACGCTCTTCCAGGATTTATGGAAGGAACTCGCTTCGTTCGCAAAGGTGCGTCCCTAGAGTACGTAAGGTAATTTGTTCCTGGGGAAAAAATATAACACCTTGATAGAAAATCGATGAAAGGCAGTGTTACGTAAGGGCAACTTCACAGCGAAAATAAGTTCATTATCTGGAAATAGCACAAGGTTACTTAACGAAGTAGGCCTGCTATTATTGACCTTGTAAGCGTTAATGCTTTTACTGATAGGAACAAGATATTGACTTATGAAATTAATTAATTACTGGTAAATGACTCCTGAAGTAATTACCATAATGAGGTAAAATAGAGCAATGTAATGTTTGAAGGATTGTTTAGCGATCAAACTGCAAATAAACAATGTATGTAATAAATAAATAAATATATATATGACGCGGTAAAATTTATTTTTCATTATTTTCAAGTTTGCCATAAGTCTGAAAGTTTCTTTGATTCGTTGATACTGTTGGGGCACGTCTTTAGTGCAAAAAGAGACAACAGTTTCACTAAAACGGCTTCAATCCCTAACTGATAAGTGATCACGTACGGTTATTTTCCTAATGCTATTCCTACAAAAGAATTTGTTAGCGCCCGGTAATGAAACAAGGAAGGAAGTCCTGGTGACGTTTCAGATTTGCTGCACCCATAGTCATACGTGGCTAAAATTTGTTTGTTATATTGAGTAACTTGAGCCTTCGTTTCTACAACGAAAACGGTCTCGAAGAGAAAGAAATGATACTGCATGAACTAATACTGTATGTCGACAGAATTCTGGAACCCAAGCACGGGAGTGTCCCTTACAAGATCAACTCACGTGGGAACAGCAAGTCAAGAAAATAGGAAGAACAAAATATATCGTCGTCAGTTGGTAAGAGTATGAAAGTGAAAGGAAGCAAAGTGGGTGCGAAGGTATATCGTCCCGAAGGCCTAACGATGTCTAAGGCAGGTGGTCCAACAATTGGCCCACGAGCCACAAATGTCCCGCGAGTTGATTTTCTGCGGTCCGGGATGTCCTGTTACCTCCGCCAAGGAGGTCATGTTTCTGCCGGAGTTTGTCTGTCTGTTTCCTATCTCTCTGTCAGTAAGATAACTTGAAAGTTATGGACGGAACCCTTACTAAATTTAGAGGGAATGATACGTATGTTAGGAGGAACAGATAATCATCTCCAGGTGAAGATCCATCAATCGTTTGTTTGTTAGTTTGTTTGCCCGTTTTTTGTTTGTTTGGTTACATAACACCAACAGTTATGAACGGATCCTCATAAAATTTGTAGGAATTGTTAGCACTATTAAAAGCACAAATGACCAAATTTTGCGATGATCAGCTCGTTTGATTGTGTGTTGGACTCTAAGTTTTCTTTAGTGTTTGTCAAAACGTAACTCAGACAGTTACAGATGGATTTGAAGAAATTTGTAGGAACTGTTATTAATGTCATGAGGCCAAAATGAGTAAATTTTTGTGATGATAAAATGCAAAACCTTTTTTCAAAACCAACTTGAATTTTTCGTTAACATTGTCTTGCTTAGGGGAGGCATGCGCTCTCTGTGTGCTTCTCTAGTATTAAGAATTTTTGTATGTATACAACAAGCACAGAATTTCTGTGTATGTATATTAAGATACATAGTACTTATGTTATAAATGTCTTTGGCTCTCCATGTAACTATTTATACCCGAATAGCCCGCGATGTCGAGGAAGTTGGACCGCCCTGGGTTAAAATAACCTACAAAGTCCCTCTGGGGTCCCACCACACAATAACATAGGATGGGCGAACCAAACAGAACCGCATGCCCTATATATAGTCCAACCCTGAGGACAGGTTGTACTACAGTAAAATAAAAGCGTTTAGACGATGAGAAGGTACTTCTTAGTGAAGCTCTCTTGAGAAGAGTAACGAACTCAAGGATGGCTCAAGGTGGTACGCGCTGCATGTCGTGAACTTTATTCAAGTATTGTACGCTAGACTTGTGCTGGCGGAGCGTGAATGCAAGTGTTGGCCTCGTGTGTCTGAGGCCTGTTGCAATCAGGCCTTCAGTGTCACCCGTGTTACCCCAACCTTCCAATGTGAAACAGGTTGGGTAACACCGGGTGACACATTATTATTCGCAGAGGTGACCCTGACGATTATCTAAAAAATTGTAAGGTTATGAGTTGGCAACACTGCCTTTGTTTATAAACATTGTCTTTGTTTGTAAAATTGTAATCGAGTAATGCTCAAAGTGAATAAATCAATGCACGAACCTCAACTATTGGCTGAAATCTGGCAATTAAAACACTTCTGTGTAGTTTTCTCACCTTTTTATCCTAAAATACACCCAAAATGAGGGTCCACCAGAAATGTTTCTGTCTGAGCTCTCCGCAGATACCGCAATAATTCTGGGGACGCTGAGATCACCCGTCACATTCACCGTTGCACGGAGCGACACCTGGTAATACTGTGAGGGTAACACCAATATCTGATTGCAACCCGCCTCTGGTTGCAGCTTCCTTGGTACAAGCACTTGAAGTCTTGCAGGCAGGGGTGCTGATGTTCGCATATGAGCAAGCTGTGAAATCAGACTATTACCAATTTTCAAAGGGCACTCAATGCTCAAGTTCTCTATCGAAGAAAAAACTAACAACCGATGAGCGTTCCTTCTGCATGGTATTAATAACGAAACAAGGCCCATTGTCCCATGCATGAATCTACACAAAAAGCCTAACAAAAAAAACAGTTGATAATGCTTCAACTTCAAAACCATCTGCCCTCAGAATTAGAAAATTGCTATACATAGTTAATACACTAGTACACCGAGCCTAGGTTTGCATTATCCAGCGACAAGCAAACTATTCACAGTACCGTACATCGTTTCCGCCAACAACTGATAGGCAAAAACTTTCCTATGAGCATCACCGACAGTGAAGCCGAAAAGTTCCTGGAGGCCAAAATGAAGTCCGACAGCAACATCAGAGAAAATTCAGGAGAACTCCTCAAAAGGAGGCCTGCGGAACCTGGAAAAATTCTGAAACTTAAATCCAGAAATGAACATCATCAAGCGCTATCTATAGGGAATTGTGGCAAGGGCCAACGCCCTAGTAGCAGAATGGTGAAGTAAAACTTAATTGGCAGAGTGTACGGTATACTACGCTATAATTTACTGTTTTCTGTGGTGTTAGCTTACGACATCGTTATGCGTTGTAGACGAAACAGGTTTACTCCAAAGCTTGGCCTCTTGAAATGGAGACAACATTTCTGTCTACATTTTTTGAGTGTCACTGTTCCAATCAGCAAAACGTGAATCTCTGCTTCCAATTTCAAATGCCTTTCACTTGGTACAAGATAGAAGTAAGGCATAAAGTCATAGCAAACTAAAGCACTCTGAGTGCCCATACCTCCGCCAAGCGGGGCAACGGTAGCAAAAAATTCAAAGTGGCTCTGAGACCATGATTTTCTTTGTATCAACTCCAAAATCTAATCATTTGTGCGTTTTTATAGTAATAACAACTTGTGCAATTTTCTTGAAGATCCGTTCATAATTTTTTTAGCTACACTGCTAACAAACGTTATGACAAACATGAGTCAAACATACAAACGAACTAACTGATCTGCACCAAAATTTGATCATTTATGTCTTGTTACATAACTAACAGCCCCTATAAATTTCATAAAGATCTGTTCATTGTTTTTTGAGTTATTGTACTAAGAAGCATAAAATTAAAAACAGTGACAAACGAACGAACAAACGGATCATCAAAAAATTTGGTCATTTACTCTCATTATATACCTAACAACTCACATGAATTTCATAAAAATCCGCTTATCACTTTTTGAGTTATGGCATTGAGAAAAATGAGGCAGACAAACAAACAAACGGATGGACGGATCTTCACCAAAAGTTAATCATCAGTTTCTCCTAACATACCTAGCAATCCCTGTAATTTTCGTCAAAATCCTTTTATAACTTTTTGAGTTATCTTGGTGACAGAAAGACAAACGTACAGACAGACACACAAACCCGACGAAAACATAACCTCCTTGGCGGAGGTAATAACGTTACGGCCCACAACGAAAAAGAGAGTTAAGCTTATTGTTTAATACAGCGTCCCTGAATTCAGGACCTTCTCGCATGTTACAATGTCAACCATACAGCACCGCCTATAGGAGTCTGACTTCGTCTAACGGCGAAACTGTATTCTAGAATTATAAGTTGTTCCACATGGAATCTGTTACGGGCGGTATTAAAAAATAATTGGTTTATATAAGCCTTAATAATGTTTGAGCATGACGTCATATTAATAAAAATACAAATTGAATAAAATACAATGCCCAAAGAGGAAAGATAATCCTCCACTTAACTAGCCTGAATATTATTTTGGAGATTCAAAGAAATGCACGGATGGAAAGAAAATGCGTACGTACTGAGCTACAACTTTATTCATCTCCATTTTACGGAATAAGATTGTTCGTATAAGTCACACGGGTAACTGGGTAAGAGCCAACGACTGACACTTGAATCAACACGTCCAAGTCAGGGTACCTGTCTGAAATTCAAACAAGTTAAGCCTCAAAGTCTTAATTCTCTGCCCAATAAAACGCATCCTGCCTGTGATTGCAACTAACTCGGAACGTCACCATGACTTTTTCTAGTAGAGCCATTTGGTAAAGCGGTAGTACGTTACTTCTCTACGGACGTGCTCCAAACTTTAAAATATAAAATTAACTTGCTATGTTATTAAGCTCAAGTAATGTTTTACTTCCAACTCCCACCAACGTACTGCAGCCATTGAAACCATCTTGATTCATGTGTACCACAATACAGTATTTCTACCTCCAAAAATGCCAGGAAAAGTTATTGGTACTCTGCACAGACACTCCTTTCCGTAACATTGATGGAAGTCTTTTTCCCATACACCTTTATAAATAAATAATAATAAATAAATAGCTTTTATTAAGAACGCAATGGGTTCACAATATTTATGATGGAAGCAACTTGGCTCGCACATTTGCTTACTACTAAGGCATGTTCGATTGAGCGTCAAATTTGAGTATTCGAGGCTTGGCTTGTGCCAAACTACACGCAAGGTCCGCTGGCTTCGACCTGTTGAAAAGAGTGTCAGGCGTTTACCCATAATTGGTTACCCTTGAGACTTCCAGCAACTCAATCTTGCTCCGTAAATTGGAGTTTCGAAGTGATAAATCCAAGGCTTCTTTTAGAAGTTTCGGATAAGTTAAACCCCAAAGGCTTAATTTTGCGGTTCAATCGAACGCGTCCTAACTGTGTGAAGTGGCAAACATGGTGCTCGGCCAACACCCAGACGATGCTCCAGTTGTTTATGCCCGGTATGTCGACGATATGTTCTGACAGAAAAAGTTAATAGTGACACGTTCTATTATAATTATAAATTTCAAATATTGAATGTTCACATAACAGAAACCAACTATGACTCTGATCTTCCTAAGGGACAATGATATACCGCTAACTGGAACGCCTGGTGGGGACAAATTCTACACCACTATTTTTTATGGCCAGCTAACTCAAGTTTTTGGCATTTTTCACATTTCAGTCACTTCACCTGACTGCGTGAAAAAAAAAAAATATTATGACTCAACTTCTTCTGCCTCTTTTTGTGTGGACAGACAAAAAAAATTCAGCGCGGTCATTTTTTGATGGCCAGCTTATTCTAGAGTTTTGACCTTTTTCACATCTAGATAGTAGTACCAGGTAGTACCATACGTACTACTAGTCCTGAACCCCATTCGTGGCATGAAATGGACTACGGAAAAACCCTGGGAAGCTGTAGCATACACAGAGTCTTTCTAATTCACAAGCCAACAGGCAAAGAGAAAGATTCTCAGAGCGCGAGAAAACACCGTATAGGAATGATAACAACCCTGGTATTAGCGCACAGAACCAAGCTGACACGAGGGCGTCCTTCCAAGATATGAAACAGGACATTCAGAAGATAGAAAATTTTTTACACACAATGTATCAAAAGATGCTGTCAATGGAAACTTACATGGAAAAAGGACAGAAAGGAATTCAACAGCCGAGTTGGCAACCACCACATCAGGGAAATCCCGCACAAATGTGAATAAGAGGTTAAATAAACTGCCAAACCAACCATCGAAACGATGCAATGACCCAAAAGAACTAATGAGTAGCCAAACATTAAACAAATTTTATGTAGTCAATATTCAAGGCCTATACACAAAAAAAAACTACAGAAAAAAGCAAATAATACTTAGACATTGCAGGTGAAGCAAATTCACTCTTCCTAGCGATTACTGAAACACACCTAAATGAGAGTATTTGTGATGCTTAGGTCGAAATGGAAAACTGTACTTTGCACAGGTGTGACCGCGAAAACCGTAAGTGTGGCTGAGTAGCATTGTATGGGAAAGATCAGCTTGGCTCACATGTTCTACAGAAATTCTCGAATAGCATGTGTGAAATTCTAATTGTAAAAATAGAACAAATTAAACTGGTTTGTGTGGTGACCTATCGACCGCCAAAATGTGCTTCTGAGAAAATTCACACAGATTGCAGTACTATAGACTTTATAGTAAGTACAGTGTAGTCATTACAGGTGACTTCAACTTTCCATTCCTAAAATGGCAACCTCCAGACGTGCCCGATGAAACAGGTAGTTTTATTTTTACCAAAAACTTTTCGTACACAATAGATGAGAGAGAACAAGCACTATCATTACTACAGGCACTGGAACAACTTTCGTTAGTGCAGATGATTACTTTGCCAACAAGGAAAGACAACATCCTAGACCTCCTCTTTGTACGGAATACCGAATTTGTAAAGAATATCAGCACCCAAGATACAGCTTTGTCTGATCACAAACTCATTGTTATCACAACCCAGTTCAGTAGCTATGAAGCGAGTGATTGAAAGAATAATGGGCAAAATAGCATAAATAATCCTCGAGATTTAAATGCTTTCAATAATCAGATAAATTGGGAAGGTTAAAGCGATGACCTGCGGTCAGTGAACTGGTACGCTCTTCTAAATGATGTAAATGACTACTCAAAGTGAGACAATAATCGAAATCTTCGGAAACGTTCTGTTGGAATAGTGCGTGAATTACCTACCACCGGCTAGAAGAAATTGTCCTAATGAAAAGAAAAGAGCAAGATTGATTAAATGCCAAAAGTCATCCTGTGTATTACAGTGACAAATTAAATGCCGTCAAAAACTGGAAAAGATTGAACCTAAACTTGTAAAAAAAATCTCATGAAGAAGAGAAACAGGAAAAAGAACTGCAAGCCATCAAGATAATATAAGAAAACGGTAAGTACTTCTTCTCTTATGCATTAAATTACTCGTCTCTGAAAACAAAAATAGGACCATTACTAGACGAAAATGGATCAATAAATGATAAGGATCAAGAGATGAGTAAAATACTAAACCGTCAATACCGGAAATTTTTTAGCAAAAAGACCAGTAACCCTGATATTCAAGTATTAGAAGCAACTGATAATTACCTAATAGATTTTGAATTCAAACAACTAAGCACTGAATTAGCCATCGATGAAATTAGCGGAAATAGTGCTTCAGGACCAGATAATGTTCGTGCAAAAATCCTCAAATTATGCAAGCTAAGCATTTCTTACCCGCTCTACCTCATGGGGCGCAAATCATTGGACGATGGTGTTATACCAAGCACCTATAAACACGCAATCATTACCCCAATCCCCAAAGTCGGAAATAGTACAGATCCAGCTAACTATATACCAGTCTCATTAACGAGCCACGTAATGAAAACGTTTGAAAAGGTTTTCCGTAAACACCTAGTGCACCTACTCACATCAAAACAACGCTGTTTTAGACATAAAAATTCCACTGCTTCACAATTGTTGGAGCATTATGATTTCATCGTAGAGACATTGTGCCAAAGAAAAAATGTAGACGTAATCTACATAGATTTTGCTAAGGCTTTTGACATGGTTGACCACGGAATCCTAATATTGAAACTTTCCCGCATGGCTATCCGGGGAAATTATCTTCGGTGGCTTGAAGCATTCCTGTCAAATAGAACCCAAAGTGTAAATGTCAACAACAATGACATCGAGACAGCCGGTACTCAAGGCACAGTGCTTGGGCCTGTTCTCTTTCTCATCATGACCAATGACATGGAGTACGGATGTAAATATGCTGTCCCTTCGTCATTTGCTGACGATGCACAAATAATAGCTGCTATGCAATCTGTGGCAGACGTGCTGCTGTGCAGCGAGATTTGGAAAGTATCCGCCAATGGTGGGTAAAAAAATAATATGACCTTTAATGAAAGAAAATTCGAACTGGTAAGATACGGAAAAAATCAAACGCTCTTTGAATCCACGCAATATACCACCAGCAATGGGCATGGAATTGAGAGATAGACAGCATTAAGAGACCTCGGAGTGAAAATGCAAGACGATGCTAAGTTCGAAGAACATATTGTTAGAGTTATCGCTGCGGGAAAAAGATGGAATGGATGGGTTTTGCGAACTTTCTCGTCCCACGAAGAAGATGTAATGCTGGAAACAACTGATTCTTCCGAAAATAGAATACTGTACTCCAGTTTGGATGCCGGGTACAAGAAAAAAGCTAGAACAACTTGAAGGTATCCAACGATCGTTCACGGCTAGAATTCCAGGCATGCAGGAGTACGCTTGCCACAAACGACTTAGCTGTCTCCCCTTGTTTTCAATACAACGAAGATTAGAGCGATTTACAATCATGTATGTTTGGAAAATTTTGGAACGTATCACTGTGAATGTAAATGAGCGGATTGTCTCCAGACACTCAGAAAGAACTGAAAGGACTTGTCATATACGCATCCCAAGCAGAGATGGTGGAAAAGCCGTGGCCACAAAATATTCTAATAGCTTCGCTGTACGGCGAGCAAGATTGTTTAACCAAATGCCGCGGCATATTCGAAACACCACTGATATCTAAATTGTGCAGTTCAAAAATTTGCTGAATTCTCATTTAAGAAGAATACCAGATGAAGCAGCGGTCAGCGGTTACGTACACGGTGGAGATAATTCGCTGCTGGCTCTCTCTCTGGTCGCTAACTGTGGCACCACAGAAGGCACCCAGCAGAGTGACTCTACACACGTGGGATAACGTGTACAACGTCACCTGGACTTCTTCCGAAGAAGTTCAAGGTACTCAAGGTAGATAGGTAGGTAAAGTAGGTCATCCCACCTGACTCCCTGCAAAAAAAATCATTAACTTTGCTCAACTCCTTCTCCCTCTATTTGGGTGGACAGACAAATATATATACATATATATTTGAGTAAGTGGGCAGCAAATCCTTACGTAAACAAGTTTCATTGAACGAAAGATGACATAGTAGTTTGATCTTCTTTTTCCAGTCTTTCAAGAGTTCTGAACCTCAGTTTTGTGTCAGGAGAACATGTTCTGAGAGCAGTAAAAGACAGCCATTTGACTAAAATCTTTTAATTTTCATAGTGACGTTTCGGGTTAACGTAACCCACGATCATACAAAGTAAAAGCGTACACTGATGCTTGACAGGTGCCACCCGGCGTTATACCTTCCGGTGAGTTGCCAGCTAGTGATTTCGTGGTAGTTGCCAAGTTGCGCAATTGGTTATAGTCTTCTTAAATGAATATAGGGTGAACTCGAAATGTCTTATCTCTACTAAAATGGTACAACTATATTTATTGTCTATCGATTGAAATCTATCGCCGTTTGAGTAAAATAAACAATGAAAATTATTGCTCATGTAATTCTGCTACTTTACTAGATAAATAGACGAACTAACGACGCACACACTAAAACATTATCACCGATCTTCTCTTCGCTCCTGCGTGATCACACGTAGCGGAATCACAGTCAAAGTCATGAGTTTGATTAGTAATAAGCACCGTATATCTAATCCCATAGCTCTATTTTAGTCCTAATTTTCTTCTTTCATCTAAATTATGCAGAATACACTAAAAACAACATATCTGTGCAAGATTATGTTACTAGTAATATGTCTTTCATCACGGGTCAACAATGACTGTCCACTAATGTAAATTTTTTTAGAGGTCAACTGTGAACCTTCTCTCTATGTTAGCTCTAAGAATGACTACCGTAGGTTGCTGCACCCCTCATATATTGGGTACTGCATCCAGGTGAGAAAAATCAATTATATTTTATCATCATTATTAGGTGTTATCATTGTATGACACTAGAGAACTATGAGTTGGACCTACTCTAACAATAGTTCGAGGCAAATGCAGCACTGAATTTCCCAGCTGATAAGGAAAATGATGAAAGACTTGCGTTTGTGGATGTCCTCATCCGAACACAAGAATCGGTTCTGCATACAGCTGCCTAGTCAAATCTAGAAACAGCGGCGAACGCATCGATTTACAGGGCATCTGTTCCTACAGCTACAAGACAGGAGTCATCAAAACCCTCATTACTAGAGCAAACAGCCAGCAACTTGAAAGCCGTTCATCAAGCAATATTCCGAATGAAACAGCTTCTCACTAATAACAACTACCCAACGGCAAAGATAGATGGCGAAATTCAGACTTTCTTGGCGGATACGTACAGAGCTAGACCAGCGAAAAATTGCAGGGAACAGGATAATATCAAGTTATATGTTTTAGTACAAATGATCTCTTGTTACAGAACAGAAGTACACCTTCTGCAAAGAAACATCAGTAGAAAGTACAAGCAGCAAATCATAGCAAAAAATAAATCCAACTCACAAAGTATTACAAAACTAGAACTTTGGCGATTTCTGATACCCACGGTAGCGGCGGACGATGCTAGCTGCACAGTTGTGCTGAAGGTCGCGCAATCGATCCCCCAAGCCAAGTGCGGTCTTTGTCACGGACTCGGTGCGCTGAATCAGCAAATCTGCTTGTGCGCATAGCCATCGTTGGACCTATCTTAGGGTAGGGAGTGGCGTGTCGTTGAACGTTCCGTTTCGGTGCCATAGTTCATAGCGATCCGTCGTCGACTGCAGCTGCACTTATTCCTCTACGGCCAGTTGGCCTGTGTCTGCCGCACGAGCCAGTGCGTGTGAATTTCCCAGGGGAGGGTGTAGTCAAAGTTGATTTTACCTTTTACCTTTCTTATATTGAATGACGTTCACATTGGCTTCTACAATTTAAACTCTACATTTCAGTCCAGGTAGCGAACCTCGTTGTACGTCGGACTTGTTTCATATAGGTTTCGATATAGGTAAAAACTACCTAGTTTCAGGTATTCCCTATAAATACCTTGGTTTCGATTAGTGCCCTCATCGCTACAACACTCTTACTTACTTTCAAAAGCGCACTACTCCTACGTGTATTGAGCTTACGCCAACTGAACGCCTCTGTCAGTGAAGAAATGGAAGGTGAAGGTTTAGTAAAGTTTCTTTTTCTTTCTTAATTAGCTGTCTGTCAATCATTAACACATATTGTAGCATTTCTTCAAATCTCGTTTTCTTTCCAGGACATCACAGTACACTATTTAAAGCAGACCTCGACCTATAACGGAACTCAAGATCTCGATTTTAAGCCACTTAAACTCAATTTATACCAGCACGT
Organism: Parhyale hawaiensis; assembly: GCA_001587735.2. Lineage (NCBI taxonomy): Eukaryota > Metazoa > Arthropoda > Malacostraca > Amphipoda > Hyalidae > Parhyale > Parhyale hawaiensis. The sequence continues at coordinate 20,108,439 of LQNS02276481.1, read as the reverse complement.
ACCAGCACTGGTCTGTGACTTACATATAACAAGGACTTCCTGGTCACCTAGAATCTTGGAAAATGTAACTCTTCCCACAAGTGCATCAGTTACACAGAACGAACTCTGGAAGACACATTTATAAACAGCACAGATCTGTCATGCAGCGTCTCATGATCTTTCACAGCCGATAAGTATCATAACCAACTAGTCTACACTCAGTTACCGTCCTAAGAGGAGCCACCACTAGGCGGGAAATTCTCGTCCTCAAAGTTCTCTTTTTATAGCCTATTCACGCTACGCTGTATATTTCCTTACAGTAATTTCAGGATCATATCACTATGCAAATTATTATTTTAGAGCTCCAGGCTATTCTTCATACATGCAGTGGAGACATCATACATCGTTTAAAAGGGAGGAATATCGCGGAATTAGCAGGTAAATAAAAACTTACACAAACACATAAAGTGATCAGTGGCCCATGCCCCTCAACCAAGAGCGTACGAGCTGTTGCCGTATTGGTGGAAGATGCACGTGGCGGCCGCGTTCACGTTCACTGCCGTAAAACAAAATTCTTCGCTTTTAAGCCAAAAGTAATGAATCTTTCATAGCAAATTTAGATGAGTTACGTGGAACAAAAGATAATAAGCTAGAATAAACAAAGAAATCCAAACTGACGAATTGAACTCTTGTCGTCTATATATAATTAATTAATTAATTAATATCTGGAGCAGAGCCGCCGCTAATCAGCAGCACAACACGGGCAACAGAGGACAGAGCATTTACTGTTCGCTGCCTTATCTACTGTTCACTATCACTATTCCGTGTTTCTTTTGTTTCCTTTAAACTAATGGTAACTTATCCCTAATATTTAGCAAATAATACAGCATTTTTACTCAAAAGTTAAGGTGAATAGCTTTGCAATCTAATTCCTGAAATTTCAATTGAAATACGAACTATGGGTCGACGTAAAGAATGGATACTCCGCTCGAAAATTTTCTTCCAGAGCATGGAAGTTAGAAGCATATTTGAGCCCAGCACTAATAGAATTAAGTAACACACACACACACACCCACACCCAACCTGAACATCCAAAAAATAGGTCGAGTTCGAATTCTCCGAATATTTTGGGCAAAAATATGTAACTGCAGTGCATTTTGTATATTGTTTTGGTATAAATCGTTAATAGCTTTCATACAAAATAGTCTATTTTCTTAGTACAAAAAGTCTATTTTCTCAGTTTATATTATCTATAGTCTAACCATGAGCCATTTTTCATTTTAAAATTTGCATAGATTTTACCGTACTAACACATCCAAATAGTGTCCATTAATTTTCACCTTCTATACATCTTTTTGTTTTCATGTACAATTCACCTTTTATCCTAAGAATATTAGCAACCTTTTGACAAGCAATTGTAAATAGCTTACCCTAATTTTTAAAGCTTTACATCGTCTTCTTTTTTCATAAATTTTAAAATAATTCCAAGCTGGTATCTGTCATACGTTTTATAAATATGCATATTGTCGAAGCACCGTAGCTGGAGAATCGAAGTTTGTGCATTTACATATATGTGTAAATATATATATATATAATATTTTTTTACAGCATCGTCCGATATGCTACACGGCAACAGGTCACCCATTGATAATTACAGTATGTTTTGGGGTGAGGAACGGCAAATTTTGAAAAAACAGAAATAAATTATCGGACATGTGGTATTAAATGCTAAAACAAATTTCTCTTTCATCTGAGCTTTCCATCACTGCAAATCTGAATATACAAATTATGTAGCGTGTTATCATATTTTTCAATTCATATGATTTTAGATTGAATGTAATAAATATTCATAGAAAATAATGTCGGATATATCGTTCATACAGAAGACCCTGAAATACCTACAAAGGATCTTTTCAATAAAGTATTTAGGTAATAACTCCTGTTTCAGGCTAATTTAGTTAAATATCAACTACACATCATATACCAATATTTATTTTACCGATTACCAAAATTGTTCGTGCATGGAGTGGATTATCCACTTTTTTTCTTCTTCTTCTTTTTATTTATGTATTTATTTATTGTTTTTAATCACTACACTCTTATTTAAAATTTGAAAAACTGTACTACTTATATAAAGATACGGTCGATCCGTTTCGCCAACTGTGCTTGCACCGTCAGGTAAAATATAATAAAGTTTGCTATAAAGCCACGCTTCCGTGAAGTGCCCTTGACGGCTGCAAAAGATTTAAAATGAGGATAACATGATGTATGTACTGTGTTGCTAAAGTTGAGGGCTAGCTATTGAGGTGCAACGCCTTCAAATAGTTTTATCACCATGGCTGCAGGTAGGTAGAGTGAGCGTTCTGAATGGGTTTCCGTTGTTAGATAAATAACGATCCGATAGTCTGGAGTTTATTGTAGTCGCGCTAAAGCGCAGTAGTTTTGATTATTTACTAATAATTTTTTTCCGAGTGCAGTGTTAGGGCTGATGCAGATATGGGTTTAAGGGGCTCCTGCAGTAAGATGAATAGCACGTATGGGAGGGTTTAGTTGTACATAGAGTAAAATATTAGTATTTTAGAAGCTCGCTGTGTCCACTGGTGCATTTGTACTAGCTTTTTATATACTGTAATTGTCTGCGTGGAGAGAAACAGAATCTGTGAGGGACCTTGGTTGTCCTGAGTTATGACACTGCTGATTGTACCGCTCTTAATTTATTGTACCTATTAGATTATTTGGTGTGGTTTGTCATTTTTGTATATACATTGGGTACTACATTTTACAGATAGATTCAAGAACATGTTCTTCCGTTATACAGCAAAGAAGAGATGATTGTTATGGTAGATTGTAAGCTTAGTCTGCTGATCTTTGTGTTAGCCAAAAATTTGTTGTCATCCCCATGTTGGTGTAAGGCAGAACGAAGAGATTTACTAGGGTAACTGTTGCTGACTGAGGCTCTGTACTGTCTAATGAAAACTTGCCAGTCGCGTGTTGTCTTTTATGAGCCGAGAATGCTTTACCTGTAACAGTCTCATAGGATTGTGGACATTCTCTGCAGTCATTCAAGTAAAGGCCCACTTGCGCTGACATTTGATATACTAATGTGTTTTAATTACGATTGACTGTTTTGTGGCTTACATGTAAAAAAGTAATTTCTTTGTTAGTGCCTATGTTCTCTAGTTCATTATACGCTAGAGTTTTCGCACTTTTTTTAAGTCAACAAAGTCCAAACTAGACAGGAGTTTACTTGCATTGATAGCAAAAATGTCCACAATTTCACTAGACCTGTCCACTGATTCACAGCACATGCAAGATATCCAACTGGTAAATGTTCATCAGGCAACATACAGTGGTGTCTCAAACTGACCCATCAAGAATGTTTTTTTCACTTCTTTTTTTTCCCTCAGACATCTAAATGATACTGACATAGTGACAATAGTTTATAGAGGGCCGGAGCGTCGTAAGTCCCGGCTACTCTCTAGGCACGGGCCTTTTGATTCATATTCTGTCAGGCATCTAATGTAAATAAACTTTTATTTGTAATTAAAACAGATACTCGAACAAGCTCAAAAACATACGAAACCATTCATTGCAAGCACACCTTTGCTATAAAAATTAGTTTTCATTCAACTACAAAACTGATGCAGGTGTAGTTAAATCCATAGTAAGAAATTAGAGTACCTATCTATGAAAAATGACGGCGATTATTTTATAAATAAGCGCCTTATAGTTCTTGCCTGCGGTACAAGTTTGTTGTAAAATATGCCTCATGCCCGATCTCCCATTAAAATAATGAATGTTCGGCCGTCATGAGTTTGCGAGAGCAAGCTTTCCCTCCTGCAAATAAAAGTCCAAATAACAGTTTTGAAATGCTCGAAAGTTAAACAGCACCCAGAAAATATATATTTCAGTCAAAACATTTTACGGAAATGCTCTGTGCTACTGCACCCTGGATGCCAGCAGTCGTGTCGTAGGCCATGTTAGGGGCCGTGCAGACGAGTGTCTTTCTCTATTCTTTGCGTTTTTTTCCTACCAGTAGTAGTGCACTGTGCTAACTTATACTTTATGGCGGAGGAGAGCTGATGTCGAGATAGGATATTCCTAATTGCGTCTCCTAGCCGACTAGCATCGCTGGGCGGATTGCCCTTTGGCTTATGTGGTAATTCACTTGATGAAAGCCGTCATATTATGAGATATATGTAAATACATAATTTCCAATTTACATGTTTGTACTGAGGGTCATACTGTGTAGTGCCGCCATACCTATTGGATAATACTGTGTGTGATGGTATTAGGGCAGTCGGGTGAGGTAGTGTTGGGCCATGTGGATCTTTCATCGGGAAGCAGTAACTGCATTGCCCATTTGCCTCGCTTTACTTGAACGAGCTGTGATATTCGTAGAAACATAATTACATTTTGTTTTGCTTCTCGTGCGAGGGTGATCGTTGGGTAGCAAGCACTGTTGCGGAGCCGGTTCGGTTAACTCGTTTGGTATGTGGTGGCACTGAGCCATGTAGATAAGGTTCTGAATTTGTAGCTGTAGCGTTGCCGGGAAGTGAATGTACCCAGAATTATTACAGTAAGCTGTAATATTATAATCCACGAACACCTTCCGCCTGTGGAGGGATAAATGTTAAATAAATAAATTTTACACTAGTGTACTGCACATGTATTGTAATAGAACTATTATTATACGAATACTTTCCTACGGGGAGAAATGATTGTTTTTGAATTTGAAATTAACATGTGTTAGTTGATTCACAATTAATATACCAATGTGGGAACCTATTGCTGCCATAGACATAGAGCGTTGTACAAAATATAGATTGTGAAGTATAGTGCTATAGTGCTATAAATTTGCTCCGTAATCTGTAAGGCTCATTGCGACAACGTTTTACACTAGTTTGCTGAACAAGTATTGTAATAGTATTATTGTATGAAAACGTTCCTACGGGGAGAAAGATATGATTTTTCTTTTCTTTCTTTTTTTCTTAGAACCATCAGTTTGGCTTGCCACAGGAATTGAAAATGTTTTGGCGTCTGTAGCTCAGCGTGAAGCTTCAGCTGTCACGAACACATTCATCTAAAATAAGCGTAAGCCAAGTACATTATGCACCACAGGAATGATACATCCATCCAATATTAAGTCTCTCCTATACCACGCTCAAAAAAAATCAATATCATATGACACCTGACTATTTTTCTAAGCGATGCGAGCTTCAAAAAATGCGGTAGCTCGAGCATATCCAGAAATCTTATGAGCTTTGGTAACTTAAGACTCGGATTTCCGGCCCCCTGCATCTTGCTATTGAATTTTCTCCTATATAAATCCTTAAGAGCGTGACGGAGAAAAAGACCAACCAAAGGAGCAAGCAACCAAAAATTGTGTATTGTTGTATAGCGGACAATTCCCGATGCAGAGGAGTAATCAAATTGACAAACTACAGTAATCATCTATCACAAGAGCAGCACAGTAAGTATCAGTTCAGTGGCTAGGAATAAATAGTGTCTCTCAGTATCCAACTCAACTAGAACAAAGATACATGCGTTAAGAGTACCAATACACTATTAAAGATTTCTAACTTCAAACACTCGTACAGTGGGCTAACCACTAGCTATAGATTTTCCAGAGGCTGACTATGCATTTTGTCGCATGAGCGCCCCCCCCCCAACCACACACACACGCAAAAAAAAGATTAGTAAATATAATCAACACTTTGCCGAAGCAGGTCTATTATTATTTTTCTATTTTACCCATATAGTGAATTATAGAAGAACAGAAGCCGACGGGTAGATACGTAAATAATAATGGATGTGGTAATATCTATATACGTATACAATGCATAAGCATTGAGTTCCTCAGCTAAATTTACTGCCTAGAAAGCGCGCATGTGCAGAAGATAAAACTGCTTGGGTTTGGAGACACTAAAAGTTTGTCTACAGTCTCCGCACAGTTTGGGAATCCATTCTCTCTGTTCATTGCAATGTATTTATTAACATTTTGCTTGTCTTCTTTTCTTGCAATTTCAAATAGCGGTAACGGTTTTCTTTGATCATATTTGGAATCAGTTTTCAACTACTGATTTTCACCTGGAGCTTCAACTAAAGCACCTTTCGTTAACTTTAACGCATTGGCTTCACACAGCGCCCTCTCAAAATAGTCACACAAGGGTCCCTCTATCGGTAGTTCTCCTGCATTTGAAGCTAATGTTCTGCGTTCAATTTTGACTCTGAGCGCTAATTGAGGCAGCTTCCGCTAACACCTTAGCTATACACGATGTCCTGTGGAATAGCTCTAGGAGTCTCTTTATTGGAATATTGCACGGGACCTGGCCATTATCACGGCCATCAGCGTCACAAGCCAGGGCGCGTGCTTTTACCGTCATCTTTTCAGCGCTGGCGAGCGTAATGGAGCGGAAAGTCACCTTCCGATATTTTATTTGGATTTCAAAGCAGCCTTGCGCCGAAGAGAATCGTGAAGGCAACTCATCATCTGATCAAAAACAGTTCCAAGGCTCTACAAAATCGACCGGAGCTTTTGAACTATTTTAGCCAGGGATTCTCTTTTACTCCTTAGTTTACTTGAAACCAATCCTTAAGATAAGGTTACGAGGCTGACAGGGATGAGAAATGTGAGGAGGTATGGCAACCTTTGGGTCATTTCCTATAGATCACGGAGACTTTCGCTTCAAGGTCCAAAAAGGAAAACCTTGTCGTTTTTGACTCCAACTTTCTGGAGTCCATTTCCTGTCAGGTCGCCTTTGACTCAAAGTATTTCTTGAATACGTTCAAATCTTTCTGCCCGGCGGTGCTCTTTTGAGTTCAATGGATTATTAATGGCGTAGAAATGCACTTACTGTCTCCTTGCATGAGAAATAATTGTCATTTAGTGAATAATTTTGTGCCGGCAGGGCCCAAACTAGTAGACTAATAAAACTACTCATAATGGAGACAGCAAAAACGTTGAAAAAAACATTGTTAAGAGTACCTACGTTATTGTTCCCAAATTAAGTTACACTGAATATTTCTGACCAACATTGGAAGACTAATTTGACAAGAGGGTTAACCCCATGAATTTCACCAACGAAAATAAAGTGATTCATGTGAGTATTAAAAGCGCTAGCAGAGACAAAGGATGAGACAGACGTTCAACATCTAAGTGAACTTCAATTCGAGCATTCAAGTCAGTTGTGACGTCATCAGTATCTCTTGGCGCGTCTGGAGATATCTAAATAGCGCTTGTATCATGGCTACAGCCGTGCGATTTAATGCAATCAATTGTGACGTCCTCGTTAATTATCACTTATTTTCTCTCAGACATACTGAACAAATGCCCGTCTATGTTCACTTGTCGGGAGCATTGGTGTGCTCAATCATTGTAAATGACCAAGCGTTTTATGAAAGGATAAATTAAGCAAATCTGTGTTCCACCTACATAAAACTAGAGCACTCTAAGAGCGCATACCTCAACCAAGCAACGCAACGGTTACGAAAAAATAAAATTGGTTCAGAGACCATGATTTTCGTTGTATCAACACCAAAATCTAATTATTTGTGCCCTTCAACAGTGTTTACAGATTCAGTAATTTTTTGGAGATCCGTTCATAACTTATGAGGTTATGCTGCTAATTAACAAACATTATGTCGAACATGAGTCAAACATACTAACGAACGAACCGATCTGTACCAAAATTCAGCCATTTATGTCAACTAACATTACTAACAATTCATATAAATTTCATAAAGATCCATTCATAATTTGTTAAGTTATTGTACTAACAAGCATAAAATTAAAAATAGTGACAAACAAGCGAACGAACAAACAAACAAACGGATCATTCACAAAATTTGGTCATTTACTCTTCGTGATATACTTAACAACTCATGCAAGTTTCATAAAAATCTGTCCAAAACTTCTTCAGTTATGGCATTAAGAAAAAGGAGGCAGACAAACAAACAAACAGATGAACGGATCTCCACCAAATGTTAATCATCTGTTCCACTCAACATATCTAACACTCCCTGTAAATTTCGTCAAAATCGGTTCATAACTTTTTGAGTTATCTTGATGACAGACAGAAAAATCCGACGAAAACATAACCTTCTCGGCGGAGGTAAAAATCATTAAAGCGGTAGAAAAATTATAAGAACAACTGAAAAGAGAGAAATTATATCATCTAGCTAGTATATCTACTGTTGTTCAATACCTGCAGCCCGTATAGTGGATACCAACGGCTGCCTCTATTCGAATATGAGAATCAACGTTAGGCGAAGCACAACATTTCCTAATCTATCGAGTTCGTGAAAAATTGCACTTTATCTTAATTAACCCTACATCTGCGTAAGAGGCTGTAAGCAAATGGCCAATATATCGAGTTTCTCTGATGGTTTTTTTAACTCTTATGCAATTTGTATTTCGTACATCAAAATAAATTAGTACAGACACTGTAAAAAGGTCATACTTTGCTGGGTGGTTGCTTGGTTTGTTGCTAGTTTTGTCGATTTCTCCGTCCCAGTCTGAAGCATTAGATAGGATAAAATTTAACTGCAGAGTTGGCAAGGGGGTGGTTGCCTTGTTAATTTTTTAAAATTTACTACTGATTGAAGAAGACTGAATGACTTCCAGGTGATAGCATTGATAGTAAATTGTACTTCTTTCTCACGGCCAATGTTTGTACTATGATCTCACGACGCTGAAATCGATCAGATGATAAATGAAAAAAAGCACAACGTGTGCCTGACCGCAGCACCTGGTGGAAGAATGAAGGAAGGAGGGTTTCGTCCAAACAATTAATTCTATAGCTATGCACTCAATTAATATTAATAATGTGCTGCCCAATAATTAACATCTAATTATTTCTTTCTTAATGATTAATTAATGCTTTTTCTTCGCAGTCTGAACACAATGGCACTGGCCTGCGTTTATGTTGGTTTGATTACTGCGGCGGTGAAATGATCCCTCCATTTATTTTCATTTTCTTGAAGTCTATAGCAAGAGATTCTCATATTGCTTAGGATGTTGCCTTTTACGGCGAATATTAAGTGCTTTCGCACCTGAGACGACATCAAAGGCTGGCTGATGCGACGAGAGCCTCACATTTTTTGCAAGTTTCTTGTCTTAATCAAGTTACGCTCTTTGTTCTTCGGCCGTACACTTGTACTTCAGACGTGATTAAGCGACCGGAATGACTCTTTTTATAGCCCGCTACGATGAAGTATATCAGACGTGATTAAGTGGGCAGAATCAATATTTTTCAGCCTGTTGTGATGAAGAACTTTAGACGCGAGGAAGCGAGGGAACTGACGCTTTTTATAGCGCGCTATAACGAAGTATTTCTGCTGTTATTAATTGAGCTGAATTACTACACCCCTGCCATGCTATTAGTTGATGAAACCTTTTAAACATAAAATACTTATTATTGATTCGAAAAGCCTGATACATCTTAGACATATTTCAGTTATTGAATTAAAGCTCATCCTCATTTATGATCATCTTATTGAAAGTCATTCTATTTTTATAAACGCTACAGTATTTCATTCAATATTCAGGTGCATCGTAGCATTGGCTTAACACCGTAGATATTGACTTCATGCAAAAATTCAATTTTGAAAAAGGTTAGAAAACTATTATATGGACTATCAAGTTATTGTTGGAATAAAACATTTATAAATTCGAGATCAAATAATGAAATAATTAACACTTTACATAGGAGCCTAGTTTTGTAAAAAAAAGTTAAATTCTTATTCTTATGTGAACTGAATCCGGCTTTTTCTTAATTGAGATGAAAGGATTTTGTTGCAGCCGACTGATTTGCTTTCCATAAGTCTTCTTTGGATGTGTATTTCTAGCCATCCTCGAAAAATAGCCTGCCTTAGAATTTCTAATAATTTTCATTTGGGATTAAATCGAGTGAAAATGGAGGCCACGCCAATAAACTTCAACCACTGAAGCCCATCGATGACATGAAAGCTTGCTTTGTTTTTGCAGCGTGAGACGGAGCATTGTTGGGCTGAAATATCCACACTTCTGCAAGGATATGTCTTCATGCCATGGGGGACTAAGTTGATTCCAGAAGTCGACAGTTAGCCACAGAAGTAATTTTTACGCAATATGCGCAGACACGCGAAACTGTTCAATTACTTCATTTACATCTATTATTGCCAATATTATCATGCCTCCACCTCCCTGTCGCCGACGGAAACGCAAATTGCAATCATGCCTTTTCCAACCCATCCTTTTCCCCATTCGTTAGGTCCATCATGAGTTACCCTACTTTCATCTGTGAATGTGATGACATTCGTGTTTGTTTTCATGCGCTCTGAGCCCATTGAAATCGTAATTTTCTGTGTTGGGGAGTAAGTGGAGGTTATTTGTCAGGTTTGAAGTTCTTACTCACGTCCCGTTGCAACCGACATCTTGTTTTTGGCACGTTTAGCAGATTAGCCTTAGCAAAAAAATTTTCCCGTTGTCTGTCCTGATTTCTTGAGCAATTGCCTCCTCACAGAGTGAAGGGCAAGGGTAGTCACTGTTTTTTGCACTCCACAATCCGATCGAGTTTTCCTAGGCGATGGGTCTGCCAAATATCGCTTCGCAATGTCAACATGGCGACCTGTAGGGCGTGCTATCACTTCGGGAAGAATTCCAATAGCCGTATCTTTAGCTATGGTAGAATTTTCAGCATCATGAAGACTCTTACGTTTAACAATTCTAACGAAATCTTTCAGCAGCTATTGTAGTGGCACACCTACAAATCACAATACTGATAATATCTCATCAAGGAAGACACCAACCACAATGAAGACTGGTAGAAAATGTTTCCACTAGAGCAGGACTCTAACAAAAAAAAATGGAAAAAAATATATTAATATACCTGAAACGCTAAATTTATTAATTAAGCTAATAGCGTGGCACAGGATGTATGTATCAGCCCGTTATGACGAAGTATTTCAGACCTGACCAAGCGAGTGATGCTTTTAGGCTACTAAAATATATAAATAGTTTAATCCAAATTTAAACCTCTGCATGTCAGCTCTTTTCGTGAATCGAAGCACAAGGGTGAGTTTCGGCAGGCCCAAGTATTTGTTTCAGTTCAGATAAGCCTTGATTTCATCAAGCTTAAGCCTTAATTTTATCAAGCATTTGTTTCCTCAGTCCAAAGCCCTTGATTCTTCCAAGCAAGCCTTGATTTCATCAAATACAAACATGGATTTCATCAAATCTAAGCCTTGATTTCATCAAACACAAGTCTTAATTTCACCAATCCCATGCCACTGTGTCATCCAAAACATGCCTTGGTTTCAACATACACAAGCTTTGGCTTCATCAGTCATAAGTAATGATACATACAAGCACAGATGATAACTTCATCAAACCAAAAGGTCGGTTTCATCAATCCCAAAAGTCAGTTCCATCAATTATTAGCGTTGATTCCATCAATCGCAACAGATATATCGGTTCCATCATCAAATCACTTGGCCCGTCTGATGAATCACAAATGTCAATTCCGTCAATTTGTAACGTGGGTTTAATCAGTTACTGACGCCGGTTTCATATAAATCACTAATGTCGGTTCCTTCATTCCCAGGCGTCGATTTCATCAAATTTCAACGTCGGCTTCATCAATCACAGACATCGGGTTCATCAATCAAAGACATCGGTTTCCTCATTCATATACGTTGGTTTCATCAAACACTAACTTCGTCTTCATCAATCACAGACTTTGGTTTCATCAATCACAAACGTCACTTCCATCAAGCCCAAGTCTCGGCTTATGACAACGTTCCCTCCTCCGGCAGCCAACTCGGCTGAATTGTTCCTGATTATGAATCCAATTCTCCCCGTTCATATTCGCTGACTCAGCAACTCGAGAACCCTTCCATAATCTGACGAGTTGCTGAAAGCTGCTTCGTCCCTCGATGCAAGACTCGTCGGCCGGCGAGTGTATTATCCTAGGCGGTATTTTTGGGGGCGATGCTCCCTGTCGCCGAACCTCGTACATTGCTGTGCCCGAAAGCACTTTCTGTCGCATTACTTCCGCTGATATACAATACTGAACTTGTCTCTCTGTTTGGTTTGGGCCGCAGAGACACTGTAAAGAGCGTGTCAATCTCTGGCCCGCAAGTACGAGAAGTCTATCAGAAGTGTGTATACATACATTCTCATAGTCTGGCTCACTTGACATTCTTGTGGTTCCTCTACGCATAACTCATCGTACGAATGCGCTTCGTCTTTGGACAGCAGAAAAATATACAGATTTCTGATTTACCCCAAATTTGAAGGGATATCTGAAATTTGGCTAGTGGCAGTTGATATGCCAGCCCATACGACGGCTAATATTTTAGTGCAACTTTTGGTAGACACAAAGATTTGTGTAAACGGAAAAGACAGAACATTCGGTCACACATGATTACAGATTGGGACCGAAGGATTACTGATTAGGACCGAAGGATTACTGGTTAGGACCGAAGGATTACTGATTAGGACCGAAGGATTACTGGTTAGGACCGAAGGATTACTGGTTAGGACCGAAGAATTGCTGATTAGGACCGAAGGATTACTGATTGGGACCGAAGGATTACTGTGTAGCCCTTCAGATTCGTCGTGCATATAGATTTACATGTACTGATTCAAAGATAGGGGGACTCTCAGGCTAAGTCATTTTGAAGAAACATGCTTGAAAGTCTTCATGGCTTTCAGCTTTATTGGACCCCGAGCTTTCGAGCCATTAAACATGATTCGAATGCTCGGGCCAAATAGAACTAATAACCCAGAAGATTTTCAAATTTATTCCTTTAAGATATATGTAATGTACTGGCTGTACGCCTGGCAGCTAATGACTATACTATCAGTCTGAGCACCTCTGGTGAATGTAGAACACAACTGTAATTTCTTCAACGTTCTCAAGTCTGAAAAACTGATTTTCAAATAGAGTTAAGCAATATGTTATTTGTTTTCCATGAAGAGTCGATGGATATCATGAAAGCTGTTTAAGCGCCCTCTTTACAGCCTAAAATCAACGGTACTTTACTAGCCGTTTAAATTATTGAGCTCCAAGCGGGTTTTGTAGTATAATTGTTTGAAAATTTAGGGAAATAAGCTTCATTTCACTCGAGCGAAACATTGGAACATTCAAAAAGTTGATAGAAATACGTTCCACGTTTCGAGAGGCAGTTCCTCTTTTAGAGGGACGAAGTCTATATAGCAGTTTCCCCACATTTGTAGTGTTCTTTATCAGTTTTTTCGGCCAACACTACAGAAAATCGCGAAGGTATACTGCAATATATTGGTCGTACTTCTACTGATGACATCAATATACAACTGGCATAACAAACACAAAATTAGAGCAACAATTGCTCATTATTTGTTTATAACAACTTTACATAAACAAAAATCATAATACAACTGGACACAGCATTTTGGACAGTCAGTGCGTAAGCGAGGGTGAGCAAAGCTGGACAAACTTATGTACATTAAGTTTGTGATGTGATGGCTCTACGTCATGATATGCCCATGGTAGTTAACTCAAACATAAAAATAGCAGAACTACTTTAAGCCAGTAGTTTTTCCCGTTCCTCAGAGTGAACATTTGGAGTAAACTCCCCTCAAAGTGGTAGGTGCAGAGACAGTCAATGCGTTTAAGAATCACCTTGACAAGCATTGGGAGCAACACCCTCCACAACTACGAACTCTTGCTCAAGGATTCAAAAACTCATGATGACTAAAGATTCAGGGATCACCCTAACCCATTATCTTTCACGTTTCTATCAGCTTAACGTCCCCATGATCTGCAGATCTACTGCAAATAATTATACACACACGACTAAGTCATTGGCTGAGTTCATTCTATCCTTTTCTTCTTCAGATGTCAAAACAATTTTGACGCATTGGCAATAGCCTTATAGAGAGCCGGAGCTTGAGTTCCTGCTGTTGTCTGGAAATGGGCCTGTTGGTCCGTCTACTGCCAGCTATCTAATCTATTCTTTTGCCTCAATTCCCCACAGACGGCGATGAACGGTGTTTACTTTTTGGACTTTCTTCATTTTAGGGACCTGCGTTCAGAAACATTTTCTGTCTAGAGATTCTCTAGATTTAAGTGTGTTATAGTATTATAAGTAGCTAAATTTGGAAAACTCCACCTTTTACAACGCCGTTAAAGGTAAAGGTAAAGTTAACTTAGACCACACCCTCGTCTGGAAAACCCACATGCACTGGTTTGTGCAGCGGGTATAGGCCCACTGGCCGCAGATGAGTAATTAAGTGTAGTCGCAGTAGCCCTCGGGTCACCAAGAACTATGGCGCCAATTTGACGGATGGAACAAATGACCCGATACCCCCACCCCCCTCATCTCTGAGGAAAGCAGTTCCACCACAGTGCCGTGCATGTACACACAACTGCCGAGTCAGCACACCAAGATCTGCAAAGAGCTCGCATGCCAGGCCGGGTATCGAACCTGCAAGCGATACAAGGTGTTAGAGCTGAGAACGGAAGCATGCTGCTACAGATTCGATCAACTTTGTGCAGACAGTGCCAGAGTTGGATGCCCGGACTCACTCACATTCACCGAGTTACAAATGCCTTGAGAATAAGGATCAAATGAAATCCAAAGCGAATATTAATGAAAATAGCCAAACAGATGAAAATCTTCAATGACCTAATTCTTAACTTTTCTCAGTCTTTCTTCCTTCAAACTGAAGAAGCCCATATAACTCACTGAACTCCAGAAACAGAAACGAGCAGAGGGCGCTCTGCTTCTTAAAGAATTCCCTAGAGGAAGCCACACAAGGAAGAGACATTGTCTATTCTGATGAAAAGCTGTCCACAACGGGAGCAGGATTCTGCTACTGTCCTCGAATTGAGGTTGTCTCTGGAGGAGGCATGGGACAAAATTTCGCTGAAGCTGCGTACATCAATGGAAAGTTTCAGAAGCAGACTTTAAAGAATAATCCCGATATAAGGAGAGCCTACTGAAAAAAAAGACTCAGATAATGTTTTGTAGGACTATTAGATGCAATATTCAATATTACTGCAATTTCCTCTTCAGCTATCGAAATATTAACAGTTTATAAATTGTGGGAACTGTAGCCGCATCCTGTAGAAATCATGTGTATATAGATGTCATATATATCTCTCTACTTAATTTAGGTTTCGACTGGGTATTATTATTGTGTTATAACACTTTATTTAGGTTTCGATTGGTACAGCTTTACTTATGATACAGTTCATTTCATGCCTAAATTGTGTATGATTGAGCATGAAATCAAGATTTGAGATCAAGCGTGGCATACTAAGACATTTTGGATGGCTACTTTCTACTAAAAATTTGTTTATGATCTTTTATAACCTATACAGAAAAGAAATTATTGTTGGGAAAATTTGGACAGCCACTTCCAGTTACTAGGAACACACCAACGACTCTCCTCAGTCTGCGTTCCTCTTGGAGCGAAAATTCGGATAGTTTCTTCATACTGGCAACTCACAAGCGACTCTCTACACTGTATTTGAAAAAAGAAAACTTCGATAAATTGGCTCACTTGCCAAGCCATAATGGGGTGATAGTTTCAAGACAATAGCCTCGCTGATGAAGGTTTCACTTTTGCAGGCAGGTCCGTCCAAGATTGCCAGCTAATTGAAGCCTAAGTGGCTGGCAAGGCCGGCCTAGGGAGCGCTCCAGTCATTTCTGCAGGCAGATGCCTTGGGCCTCACTTTGACGAGCCTTATTGGGTCGTAAGTTCATTGTGAGGAGCGGAGGTCCTGACAAGTGCACCTTAGCCTGTGTCTGCGCTAACAGTTATTGGCTTTATTACGTGAGGAAGTGTGTCTTAAATGGAGACGTGAAATATCCATTTGTAGATTGGCATAAAGTTCGTGTATCTTAAGTAGAAACTTGAGGCATCCGTTCGCAGATTGGTAAAGCTTTTGTAGCTTAAATAGGTCAGTTAACTGTCAGCTTGTAGATGGGTTATGTCAGTAAGTTCGTCTAAAATGGAGGCCTTCGTTTACTTATCTACTCTAAGTTTACGATAAGCCGTTATTTGTCATAACAGAGACTTAAAGTATCCGTTCTAAGTTTATGGTTAGAAGATGTTGTTAATAGTCCTAAAACAGGCTAACCGTGTCTCACGTTATTGAACAGAAGCTGTTGAATTTGGTGGTATACTCAAATTTATACTAAAATGCCAAATAAGCAGCTAATGGAGTTGTTGATGAAAATTATTGGTATATCTACGTGGTAAGCGAGAAAATCAGTGCAGACAGCAGAGCTAAAGGGTGAGGCACGTAGTGATGTAACATTCTCAATCTAGAAGTGATGAAGCATTGGCAACCGTGAAGCGATTTAACATAGATTGACGGACTGGGCATTTTGACTGGTATTGCATTTTCAAATTATATTAAACATGCGCGTTTTACTCGGATATTACTAAAATTTTATTCTTTAATTATTTACAGGTAATGATCTTTTATGCATAAAATTTAATTGATGCTGTTAATGATTTTTAAAATAAACCGACTATAAACTTAGAAAGACTAACAGGTCAATTTGACCGGTGCCCACAGAAACTTGTTCATTAAAGTTGTAATTGTGTCTTGAACTGTTTTTTTTTTTGCGTTTGTGTCTCATATACTCTGTGAGAAATTTTATGCACTAAGATGCATCAAAATTGCATGCATTTTTGTCCAAAAACGGAAACACGCAAGTGCATCATAAAAATAAAGTGCGTCATGATCATGCATATATAGGGTCTAATGATGCACTTGGCACGAATTGGTGCACTTATGTGTTTCGGTTTCGTGACAAAGCCAATGATGCACCAAGATACATCAAAAACAGGTAAAATTGATGCACCTGAAGTGATAAAACATTGAAAACAATAGCGATCTGTGTGTTAGTATGTAATCGCATCTCGCTTGGAACCTGCAACAAAACTACAGAACTTTCTTTTGCAAATATATGTGTTTCTAACTGAAATATGTTTTTCTGTCTGCTGCGATGACACACCAAACTACGCCATGAAACACCTACGTGCATCCTGAAGCTTCTCTGTGAAACACCCTACGCGCATCAAAATTTTTCTAAGTGATATGCAATTTGGCATACAGTTCTGGCTTGCAGTTGATCGCAAATCACATTGTTTGTTGAATGAATTTCCTTATTTAGGAAAAGATGACCATCATCCTCAGGACCAATCACTCTCTAAGTACATGGTGCTCAAATTTACTGAACCTTTCCTAAACAGAGGACGCAGTAGAGCTTGTGGTAATTTTTTTACATCATTGAAATTGGCTACAGCTCTCAAAGCAAGGAAAACGTTGTGAGTACCATGATTGGACTTAGAAGGGAAGTACACGCAATTATAAAGAGTAGAAAACAACCAATGTATTCTTCGACTGTATTGAAGACTGATACCGTAATACAACAATGACAGTGTACCAAGGAAAAAATCGAAAAACGTTATTGTGCAAAGCTTTGTACATAATACTGTCGCCATTACAGATACCCCAAAAGAATGCCAGAGTCAGTGGCATACTACAATAAGACAAAATCTGGTGTTAATGTTAGCGATCATATTGCTCGATTACATAGTACAAAAGTGGCATCAAGACGATAGCCGCTTCAGGTTTTCTATAATTGCCTAGACCGCGGTAATAAATTCAGTTATTATCTATAGAGAAGTTACGGTAGTGGGTTCTAGGCGCCGAAACTATATTCTGAAACTCATGAAGGAGCTTCATGATGATACCGAAGAACCGACGCAATAGAAGAGAAACACTTATCAAATACACAATTGTAGAGTAAACAAAACTAACATCAGCTGCGTCAAACGTGAAAAATTTGTAAGTGGAAAATGCTCAATAAATTCTAAAGAAGTTAACGTGTGGTATTTGCCACGCCGAATAACAATTATCAGGGAGTGTAAAAACAAATCTGTAAATACTATCCTATTTTCAATGCCGTGAAAGCTTTCATATCGCTATAGAAAGGATTTATTTTCTTTAAATGGCGTAGATATGTTGAAGAAATCGATGAGAAGCAGATGAAATTTTGTTACCCACGACGCGTTTCGCTGTAGCCTCAGCTCATCAGGTGGGAGGCTTGATGCTAACTGAAATTAATTCATTAAGTTCTTGTGAAATTTTGGTAGGTTAACATAGGAAGGATTTCAATATAAATATTGAAATTAATTTTATTTTTTGAAGTGAATGCTCTGATTTGGTGTGGAAATGGCTTTATTGAAAAAAAAAATTTAATATTTTTTCTCTCCTTTCAGAAATAGTATAAACGCATACCAATCAATGAATATTGAAAAATACAATGTGATTTCACATCTTGCTCATAAAATATAACTTTATTTACCACTACATTAAAAATGCAATAAAATGTAACTTCAGCACCACTGTAGTCAATCAAAATTGATAAAAATGAGAAACCATTGGTCAAAATGACCGGTTAGTCTGTCTAGGGGGTATCTGTGTCTCCCTCTTTCTAGATTAGATTAGATAGGAGGAAGTAGACGAACCAATAGACCCATTCCCAAAGAAACACCGGAATTTACGCCCCAGCCCTCTGTAAGCTATTGCCATTATGTTATTATAGAATATAGAAAACTGGAGAAAAGAGGGAAAGAGAAGAAGAAAAAAAAGAAAAAAGAGGGAATAATCCCAGCCAAAGAGACGATCATGAATGCACGCAAGTACGATCAACAGCCCCTGATATGCGGAGCCTAGGGATGTCAAACTGTGTAGTTGGAGCGGGAGAGAGAAGAAGACGAATCAGGGTGGCCTCGGAAGCTTTGTCCTTTAAGGGTTTGCGACTCCTGGAGGAGGAGTTCTTAGCTGTGGAGGATGTCTCTCCTAATGTATGTCAAGCCGATTTTTAAACGCGTTGACTGACTCCGCACCAACAACGTCGGAAGGGAGTCTATTCCAAATGCTGACAATGAAATACGGAAAGAACTGCTGACACAAGGTCATTCTTAGAGCTTTATGCTTGAGTTTTTGACCGTTGTTTCGCAAGCGATCATTAAGGTCTCTTTCAAAGAGCTCCGTTGTAGGTACGTCATTGAAGCCATTCAAATACTTGAATGTTTTTATTAGTTGCCCCCTGAGTCGTCTTTGCTCGAGAGAGATCAGACCCAATTCTTTTAGGAGATTCATACGGCTTGTTTCGCAGCTGAGGTATCAATTTTATTGCTCTACGTTGGACTCTTTCCATGTTAACGATATCTTTACACAGATGTGGCGACCAGAATTGAACAGCAAATTCTAAGTGCTAATGCCTTGTACATGGGAATGATGATGTCCTTGGACTTGTATTCAAAATTTCTGTTAATGAATCCCAGTACTTTTCTTGCCATTTTCATACTCTAATCAACTTTCTGACTGCATTGTAGTTTGTTTGTAATAATGATTCCCAAGTTACGTTGTTGGGTGACAGCAGCCAATACCGCCCCGTTCATTTTCAACCACGAAGTGGTGTAATATACCTAGGATGTTATGTGAAATAGCAGGGACAGTCATAATGTGCACTATGAGATAGTTCCAGTAATGAAGTGTTGCGTCAGCACAAAAGGTCATGTTTTAAGATCATTTCATGGCTGTCTTGTTACCTTTACCAAATGGTTAATGAACAACGTGGTTTCACTTTGTGGCATTACTGTGGTTTTAGTTCAGTTCTTCAGCATTGCTGGGTTTTTCACCTCCCTTTTCTTGTGACTATTGGAAACAACTCTGCCGAAAGCTCTACATGAATCAATTTCTGAGGTTATTGCTTCCAATTCGTTTATAGAAAAACTCGATTCTGTGAGATGCAAAAGTACTTTACATTGAGTGTGTATGTGGCACTATGTGCCCATTTTTTTCTATAAATTCTAATATTTGTTAAAATTATGACGAATATTCAATTATTCTTGGTGTCCGAAGGTGTGATTTTATAGTCCATTAATCCATCCTAAGTTATTAAAACGTATCGTGTATTTATTTCCTGTCCGCTCTTAACGACATAAAAAAGGCCAGGTTGCAAATTTCGTTATTCAGTTACGTTTTCATGGAGATCGATGACCAGGTTGCAGAAGATGGCGAAAGTGGGATACTTATCCCATTATCTGACTACACTTCTTGCTTGAAACAGTTTTTGAAATCGGAAGAACATGTATGCAGCTTCTGGAGTCTGATTTTATAACGTTTTTCTCTCGGGTCACGACGTATAAATTCGAAGATGATCAACGGAGCGCTCACGGGCAGTAGACAATTATTACTTCTAGCTTACTGTCTTTTTCTGACGAAGCAGTTGTATGTTCAAAAGCCTAAATTTTAGCTCCTCAATAAAGCAGATAGCTATTTGAGTTTTGAAAACGGTACGGTATCATGGCTACTGTGAGCTCACATTGCATATAAGCTGACTGGAGTTGCATCTAAGTCTATGGCAGTGTTTACTCAAGATTTTACCTTTGCCTCTCACTATGGAAGACGTACGTTCAAGAAGTAGGAGACTGGGGGATAGGGAACGTGAAAGAAGAACGAGACTACTACAGTCTCGAGAACAAATACGCCCTGCCAAAGAAGGATGAAGCGTCCATGCGACATAATGTCAAGAAAGACTTGAACCAGAAAGGTTATTGAAGGGAATAAGAGCTGCTGATGAGCGTGAGCAGGAAAATGTGGATACGGCAAGTCAGAGAAGATAGGACCTAAGGATGCGAGCACGATAAAGGATCAAAGAAGAAATGAAGGAGTAAGTCAGAGAAAAGATGCCTCACCGACCAATTACATTAAGCACAAATATTCATTATTGAGTGAATTTTTTCACGCACGGGTCCACTGATGATATATAATGACGAATCTGGTGTTGCTATCTTTCAACATTCCTTACGGTGTGACGAAGATAATAGTTTTTGCTTGAAGTCTCTGTGATTGTTAGAACTCACTTTATCAACGCTTACGTAAATCGGCCTCCAGGCCCACTTGCGAAAGAGCCGATTTCAGTGGACAGGCAAAGTATGGTACAGTCTATGTCTAGGGATATTGGTATGACACAGCCGACTGTCGCAAGTTGAAAGTTGAATTCCACCTTCAAGCAATCAACAATCACTGTAACCAACTCAGAACTACTCTCCTATGCAACGGATAGCTATGAATCAGTATTCCTCTTTTAACATTGTGTAACGGCAATGGCAAACAAAGTTTTAATTAAATTTTTATAGTTTGGAAATTTGAAACTACATAACATGGAACACCTGATGTAAAATGTCGCATGAGATATGACGCAACTATCGTTCGATCACGCTCCACGCGACCCATAATAATTTTATCGACAATTTCTCCAATCAGAAATGATGAAAGCGTATTCGGAAACTCTCTGGCTAGAGTATGTTACCATTGATTATGCAAATACAATTTTGTTAAATATTTTTCAAGATAGATGTCAAACATTTAAAATGTTAATAGTAAGTTAGTGCACAGGCATGTTGTAAGTATAAAAACAATTAAAGAAAAGTAAAACGGAACCATTTCCCACGTTTTGGCCGTATTTGCTTATCGCACGGAGCTCTGCTGTTACGCCAGATTATGCCACATCACTCTCTAGTCAACATGGCAAGAAAAGCGGTCTAACCAGTGAAGAAAAGATCAAAGTGACCTCGTTATTGGCTTCTGGTAAGACAACACTCGAAGTTGCCAAGGAATTACAGCGTGATCACCGAACAATTAAGGCTTATGCAACTGAAGGTAAGGTCAACCGGAAAACTCCGGATAGAGCCTCTACGAGGAAATTGACTGCTCGGGATATGCGACATTTGAAAGTTTCTATGGCTATAAACTACTTTCTACAAGTAAGGCTATATTTGAAGACACTGGAGCCCCAATACTAAGCAAAACGACAAAATGTGGGGTTCGATCTGCAGAAGCTAGGGAAAGTGAAAAAGGTAATTAAACGACCACTTCTAACAAAATCTCATGAAGAAAATAGGATCAAATGGACTGAAGAGAACATGAAAACTGATTTCTCCAATATCATATGTACTGACGAACGCAGAGGCACTCTTGATGGTCCAGATGGATGGGCGTCTGGATGGGTCCTCCATGACCGACCTCAACAGACACAGCTTAAGCATCAACAAGGTGGTGGAGCAATAGTGTTTTGGGCCGGGATAGTAGGTGACACCCTTATTGGTCCATGTGAAGTGGCAGAAGGAGCTGAACTGAATGCAGAAAGGTAGTGCCAGTTTCTTGAACCTAACTTGATTCCGTGGCTTGATGAGCAGACTATCGCACGCAGATCCAATTTGGTATTTTAGCACGCTAACACTACCCTCACACCGAGCACGGTACACTGCTAACTGGCTTGCGAATGGAGGATTCAAATCAAAAAGGATTATGACCTGGCAAGCGAGTAGCCCCGATTTAAATCCCATTGAGAACCTCTGGGCAATGATCAAAAGGAAGGTCTATGGAGGTGGTCGGCAGTTTTCGAGCAAAGTAAGCCTGTGGAATGCAGTAAAACAGCAGCAGGTTCTATTCCACCATCTGAAATATCAAACCTGACAAATTCTGTTGATAATTGCCTTAAAAAATCATGAAAAATGGAGGGTGCCACGTTCAAAATTCACTTATGTTTACCACTACTGAACACTTATTTCAGTGTTTATTGAATTGTTTTGGTTATAATATCTTGGTTTTGGACGTTTAATAAAAATATTCCTATTCATTTGCATTTATTTCCTCTTTATGACGCTTTTATTAACATGTTGCATAATCTGAGGTAACGGTAAAAAACTCGTAAACAAGCAAATTGTATGATAAACTTAGCAAACGGCTAAATATTTCTTTTAGAAGTGCTGTTTATACTTGCAACATAGCCATACATTTAGTTAATATTGATATTTCAAAGTTTTACACTTATCTCGAAAAATAAAGTAAAAAAATGTATTTGCATAATCAAAGGTAACATACTGTAGAACGCAAGGCTCTGCATGAGATGGTGGCAGGAGCTGTAAAGCACTTATCGGGGGTGCATTTTGCTGACGCCTCGAAGGGAGGCGACGCCGAAGAAATTCGTCGTCGAGGTTGCTGCCGCAATAGCCAGTTCGCCATTTTTCCTCTCCTGAACTTTCTTCATTGCCATGCTGACAGCCTAAGAAATTAAACCTTGATGAACTCAGCATTTTTGCTGTAAAGTTTGCTGAGGCGAGAGTACGAAAGCGTAAAAATGTTCGTCTTGAGCTAGGCGACATGGAAATTCATTAGCAAAGGGAATTAACTTGGAAAGTTGATGGAACTCCACGCAAATCCAGGAAACTGGAGGAAATGCAGGGGGGAGAGAAAAATATGTTTGATTTTTAGTTGAGAATGCCTTACTTGCCCTGGTGGCTTGCAGGGAGCATTGTGGTGACCGCGTTTTGTGTTTATTTCACGAGGTATTAAGATTATGACTAGGATTACCATTGCAGGACCAAGCGAGCAAGACATACATATTCCGGGTTTTATATATAAATTCGTACAAATTTTTATCCTATACTTAAAAACGCGAATAACTCGGGGGAAAAAATCATACTGGGCCTTGAAACTTTTCCAGCTTATTCACGAAATTGCAAGAACACAAGTTTAATTCAGTGCAACCAACTTCAGTGACAATAACGGTTTCTACATCCTTTCTAAATTTGGGCACAGCGCCAATAACTGCTTTTTTTTTCAATGAACAACACAGCTTTTTTGATATTTTTTTGAGGGATGTAATAAATTTGTGGGGATTAGCACAGGTTTTCGCTTTAATTTGCGATCAGAAGTAATAACAAAACTGGCTCAGATCTAGGGAGTTTGAAGGCCGAAAGTTTGCTCCCAAAATTGGATTGCGAATCTCTTAAATAATTCAGCAGTCTTGCGCGCCGTATGGGCGAAAGCATAGCCCTACTGAAAGATGACCTTTTATTTGAAGCTTTGACCTTCATCCAGGAAGATGCAGGACGATTCGGCACTCGGTTTTTCCTCTTTGGTGAAGAAATAAGCAAAGATAGCGCCCTCACTGTAAACGATGAACAAGGTCATGATATCAGCCGGTGTCTTTGTAGTCATTACAGGATAATCTTCAGGTTCACAAGAGGCAATAAAACGATCGTTAAGTCTGATATAAGTCCTAGCCACAGTAAGCATTTCTTCATCAGAAAGGCACTTGAAGGTATTCTCTTTTGTTTTCAACCACTTCAAGAGCTTCTTGCACCTCTCCAAATGAACTTTTTCATTTTATCCATTAGGAGATGCTTTCGACTCTGGACATAAGAGGACATACCAAGGTCTTTTACTGCCCGGTGAAATGTCGGGATGCTAACGGATCTTTAATCAGCCACTGTTGACATTGGAAAAGCTGGATTGGATTCAATGCTTCATTTGATACCAGCCGAGAAGCAAGGTTAGCGAAGTTTATGTTTTCTTGGTCTGTGGATGGCTTTGCAATTTTGGGCCAGTTTTATCAAATGCTTACAAAACATTGTGAACTGTCTGTCTAGGATATTGAAGGATTTTGCAATCCTGGCTAGACTGTGGTATGCACCACGGACTTCACAGATTGCTGAACGTCGGCACTGCTCCATTGCGTAGTGTTTGTACTAACAGTCTGAAACACTTTTGGTTGTTTGAATAACTAAGTAAAAGAGGCATAGGTTAGTGAGTGGTACTAATGTTAGAGTGCAATCGATGTTACCACTGTTTTAAAATTTGTACGGATTTATCTGTAAGATCTGGTATACAGACAATGTAGATCTGATATATAGACAATAGGTGGGTTGTAAATAAAACGTTGAGAGGGGTATTTTGTGGTTTTTCTACTGATGGTACTGTTCTTTGTTTGCAATTATTGCAATCCCACATTGTGGCCTCAGTAGTTGCCGCTGGCAGCACGCAGCGCTGGGGAGGCTCTTTCCTCCCTACAGGGTAGTTCGTGTGCTCAGGATTGGATTTGCATCTGCTGATTCGACTACATTCATCCAACATTCATCGAACTCCTAAACTGGTATCTTAAAGCTGACCCTACACGTTTGATGGAAGGAAAACACAAGGTATCAAGTCTGGCGAATAAGGCGCCTGAGGATTATTCTTACTAAACCTTACTTGTTAATTGACATTGCTATGAGGCACGGCCCAGTGTCATGATGAAATATTCATGTGTTCACGACGTTCAATCTCTACACAAATAACTTTTTCAAAGCCTTTCATGAACTTTTCTGCAAATATGTTCATTTTGTGTGTTAAACTCGACTCTTCTCGTAATCAAGCTGACTGATGATCGTCAATCAGATTGTACATATATGCACCCGTACTTCTTCCGACATTTTTATTATTCCTTGCAGTCGAAGGTCTTCCGCTGCGAAGTACGTCTTCAGTTGAGTCTCGCCCCTCTGAAAATGCATTGAACCACGTGGAATTATTGGCCTTTCATAACCTGCTCGTATAAGCCTGTTAAAATTCATGCTATTAAAATTTTCAGTCGCACTGCAGTCGAGTGTTAAACAAAACTTGACAACGCCCCTGCCTTCAAAATCGTTGACACTTATTTTTAAAACTCAGTCGAAGAGCAGGTTCACAAAACCATTCACTATGGATCACCTGCTGACCCTATTGACTTCAAACTTGCACGTACTGACGGTGCTAGCTTCAGGTGTCTGCCTGCGTCCCATCTACTCTGCTAGCACTCCGCGTTGCCAGATCAAAAACACAGCTGCTATCTCATTATTTTACTCGTATTGACACATCTTTTTTATACCTGACCGACAAAATTGAGCAATGAAAAATTCATGACAAAATTTCTCCGTACCCGCGAATTGGTTACTACAACTGCCTACATGAATGAACATAAGAGATGAGCGTTTTCAATTGAGCAGTGCAACTGCTGTCCTTGCTTAGAAGCAGAAAAATCCGTTACTTATAGCAGACAGCAGCCAAGACTCGGTATCGTGAATACGTCATGATATCATATACTGTGAGTTTTAGCTCAAGTGAAATGCAAAAGCTGAATCTTCAACGAATGAAATGAAGTTGGAACAAACTAAGTGATGTAACCAAAATTTCGGCTGGAGAAGAAGTAAGAATCAAGAATCAAGAGAGTGCTGACAAAAGCTGTAAATATCTTCAGTGCTTTGGTTTCAATGTTGGCAAAGTAGTAAGTGCATACCAAGGAGCTTCAATGGGAGGAGTACGCGCAAGCCTTCCCTGGGCGAGTAAACACATGGCTTTGTCACGTGACTGAAGCTGGCGTTTGGAGATCTTAAACTGGCTGAAGTGGCAGTGGT